>JAFFZH010014072.1:12987-35725 GCA_018420115.1 Euura saliciscinereae | reverse complement strand
GGGGGGGGGGGGGGGGGGGGGGGGTCCGCTTCAATGGGATCTAACACGTATAATATGACCAAGCAATGACCTTCCGGCAACTTGATTTACGCCTGAGGCTTAAGGCGTCGGCCTCGTGGGCCAGAGCTAGTTCGGACCACAGATGCTTCGAGATCGAGGAATCTTACAAGAATCCCGAACTTGACCCGGAATTGGGGAAACTGTCTGAAAAAGCTCATGTAAATTTCTGATGGTGGTTGACTTTGGCTGCGTGTAGATCGAGGGGTTCCTACTTTCAGGGTTGAGCGCAACCCCACGCAGACTGTCTTGAGTAACGCAATGACCCAAATTTCAGCTAACTTTACCTCGACATGCGGATTCTTGGTTTTGTGCGTGTCGTAGCTAGAGCTGTGCTTAAGTTCTGGAGAGTTATTTTAAATGGGATTATCTTGAGAAACGAATTTCGTACAGGAATCGTTCATTAGTTTTTATTGATCTGCTCTTTCGGTCGAATAAGCGGTATTTTTATCGAGAATTATTACATCGAAGAGTAATTGGATTTGCCTGATAAAAATAATTAGTACAGTTCAATTTCATGCTGGTACGACTGTAATGTCAAAACAGTAATCTACTTTTTCAATTTTCTCAGTAAAATTACACGGCACAAAGAAACACTTTCTCATTGATCGTGACGTCAGAATTCAAAATTTCATCGCCATATTTCAATAATCAATAGGAAGTGGAAACTAGTCGATACCAAGTGTGAAGTGAGAAGAATAGCTAGATGGCGATTCTGTTGTACAAAATAGTGACGTCTAAGGTGACGTTTCGAAGGTTCAAAAAATTTAAATTGCTAAGTCAGGCGCATTTCTCAATACTTTGCTGAGAATAAATTTCACCGAGGAGCTTTAAACCCGTATTGAAGCCGGGACACTCATTTCGTTACCCACTGACTCGAATCGAATTCATTAAGTGACCAAATTTAATATATTTTTTTCGTTTTCTTACTTTAAAAAACCAAAAAAGCAAGGAGTTGAATAATCGGTTGAAAAATGACCGATTTCGTAAATATTTTCTTATCAGTTGGTGCATTCCACGCTGTTGCACATTTCATTCTGTTATTAATTGAAAAGATCAGAGTAGAAAGAAAGTTTTAAAATGTGAGTCATTATAGCAAATTATGAACATCCGCAATTTTTGTACCACTATTTAATGAAGTCGAATCCCATTTGCTTTAGATCGATAATTATCCGGTGATAAACTGCGACGATTAACGATAAGATGCAATTACGAAAGCTGTGTGTTATTCGCGAGCGCTTCTAGCGCAATGGTCGCGAGAATGCAGCGTCGCCTGGTAAAATTGCATAAAATTTGCATCGAATCGGATACAGTTATGTGAGGAGTTTCTTGAGATTGCTTGATTCTAGTCAGCGAACTCGATAGAGATAATTCAATCCGTTTTACTTCACCGATTACAGCGACAAGTTTTCGCGGTAAAATATCTTTTGATAATTTGACCGAAAATGCGTTATGCCCTATCTCGCGAACGCAAGGCGTCGTTGTCGTTTGCGTAGAGGAAGCGTTTTATGCAAAATAGTATGAGGACATGCGCCAGAGTGAAATATAGTCCGGGTTAAGGATGTGCAGGCCATACAATCTCAACCAAAAGTGAGTCTTGTCGTCAATATTGAGTACTTCGAGATGAGATAAAAATCGGAAAAAAATCAACCACAATCAAGATGATAAGAGTATTCATTTTCAATAATAATAATGCCCAAAAGTTATCAACAAATTGTTTAAAAAAATCATTGTTTCACAAATTTCCTGGTGACGTTATTTTTTTTCATGTCAAATGAATTCGTTAATCTTTCTGAATACACATGAATTTTTTCAGAATTTTGTCACTTTTTTTAAATTCCCGTTTTCGGAAATTTCTAAAGGCTGTATTTACAAAACTATTAGTTCCACGCTCCGGAAACTTCGGAATTGTAATCTACATCGTTTCCACAATAACATATCAAAAATTGAAATTTTTTTTCTCCATTTTTCAAAATCGAAAACGGAAATTTAAAAAAAGTGACAAAATTCTGAAAAAATGCATGTGTATTCAGAAAGATTAGCGAATTCATTTGACATGAAAAAAAATAACGACACCAGGAAATTTGTTAAGCAATGATTTTTTAAACAATTTTTTGATAACTTTTGGGCATTATTATTATTGAAAATGAATACTCTTATCATCTTGATTGTGGTTGATTTTTCTCCGATTCTTATCTCATCTCGAAGTACTCAATATCGACGGCGAAACTCAATTTTGGTTGAGATTGTATGGCCTGTACATCCTTAACTTCGGTCCGAATTCTATACGCAGATATTAATGTTGCAGGTTTTAAACATGTGTCAAATGTTTTTTTTTAATCCCATTCACGATAATTCAGAAATCCACGAAATGTGCGAAATTATTTTTTAGAGCTTTAGAGTTGCGAGAAAAAAAAAATTAGGAACTGTCAGATATTGATTTGATGGACTCGCTGCTCGATCCATAAGAAAATTATCAACATTCACTGTGAATGGGGTCAATTCGTGTTGGTGTTTCGCCGAGGATCTATGTGTATACCCATTGTTTAAATAATTTAGAAGGGAAAAAATAGACTCGACGAGGAAAATTGTAAGACGTATACTTAAGTCAGGAAAGGCCAGGCTGGAGGCGTTCATTGCAATGCAAATCCTGGATTTCGGAATAATTTAACCAGGCGGCCCTGAAGTTAAGTCGAAAAATTATGGAAAGCAGTGAGATATATTTTATAGAAGTGGTAAAACTCTCAGACTAAAAGTGCTGCGTTCTGACCCGCGATGCACCGGTGAAGAGACAACTATTCTCTTTGTTATAAACCGACTAGGGTTAGCGAGCGCAGTTATCACTATAAAAACCAATGGAGAAAGTGTCAAAAATGATTTGGGATAAGGGACGAAAAAAAAATAATGAGGAACGTACGTTGGATGAAAATAAAGTTTTCCAGAACCCCATGAAGAATGAGACCATTTTCTCGCAACTTGAGAATTCGAGAATCCTTTTTTTTTTCAAGCTCGAAGAAGTATATAATAAATAGATTTCCCCTGGCGCCCGTTTATACTCGATCTTAGATTGCGCGCAATGGTCAATAAAGTCACCACACGTACATTCTTTGCTTTTTCAAAGTAGAATTATTACCTTTATACAGGCGTGATATCGTGGTGTGAAAATGCTTTGGAAAGTTTAAAGATAAAACACTTAATTATTTACTTTTTCGCAAGACATTTAGATAAGGGTTGCGAGTTGTGTTTATGTATTGTCGAGTATTCGCTGAGTAAGTACACTTTAGAGAATTTGTCAGAACCTCGAAATCGGCAACCCTCTACGTCAGCACAAGTACCTTCGTTAAGTATTTAAAGACATTGGCATTCGTGAAGGCACACAAAAGAGTAAAAAAAAGGACGGGACTTAATTATTTTCAGCAGGATTGTGTCTCTCTCTTTTTTCATTTCAGTCATGTTATACTCTCACACCTTCGTACGACCCTGCGTGACTTTCCCTTACTTCACTCTTATTTATGAATCTCGTGGATTTTATGTAGGGTATTTTTTTTCCCTCGTAATTTGTGTTTCAATTATTTTCTCGCAACGTTGACAAATTCTTTGGAACAAAATAAACGAAAACATCGTTCACAGTCTTACAAATATTAATTTTTTCAAGATCCTTGAATCCTATATGCGAATATGAATTAGAAATGATTAAATTTCACGCTAAAGGGTCATAACCGTTTTTCGCGTACAATTTCACTCGATCTCTAATTGAGAACAGCTCAATAGACAATCCATGGATTAAATTCGACGACCAACCCTCGAATAGTTTCAGGAATTGTTTCAAAGTTTATCCTGAAATTTCTGTGGCTCGAATCTAATAACGGAAACGAGGACATTCCGGGTTCGACTCCGCTAATTAACTTCTTGTGATTATAGAGCTTGTGCTTCCACCGATAACTGATTAGTCGATATTCTTCCTCGCTCCTTCTGTTACAAAATTTGTTCATAACGTTGAGCGACAGCTGATATTCCGGTGAGGAAATGCGACGGGGTCACTTCCCGCCAAGAATAAAGTCACATCCGACGATATATATGACGGAACTTTTTTTCCCCTAAGCTCAGCAAAGGTTGTCGATGGGGCTGATCAGCGCGATGAGTAACGCCGAGTCGGTAAAAATCGATATGAAATTTGATTTCCGGATAAAAGGGTGAAATTTATTAGGACGTCACATCCACGGTATAGATAGAAAAAAAAAATTCGCTGTGTGAAAAGCCGCTACGAATCGTGGAGAGGTGAAATGCGAAATCGGTTACTCTTTATTTTACGGTTGTTACGTCTTTGCATGCGTGCCCGAGGACCCTGTCTGCGTGCACGGGGCACGCGTGGAATTTGGAACACGCGCAATCTTATCTAATCTAATCTAAAGCAATGGAATTATTCCACACCCGAGAACCCTTATCAAATGAATATCTAATTAAATAAGGATGTTATGTTGCTGCTAGTGGTGGTCGAGAAAACCTCGAGCTCATAGTCGTACGGTTAATGTAAACTGCGGCAAAGCCATACGAATTTATAATGCAACGTTTAACGTTATGTCGTTACACGTTCGATGCTAATTTCATTTGCATAACACTCTCGTTGTCGGCCAGGCAGTTTCGAGTACCCGATACAACTGTATCGTGTTCAAGAATTAATCATTCTCCAATGTCACCTTGCACACGAAACGACGCTATTTCATCACAGTCAAACTCTGCCCCAAACCTGATATTATTTTTGTGTGTAGGTAGCAGAAAATATTATCGATTATTGTATTGATTTTATACCCATTCGCTAACTCTTCTACTCAACACAACGTAAAGTGCTTTTCTCGGGAAACTGGCCAGCCTGGTTTACTGACACGGTGCGACTGGCCAGTTTCTAGAGACGAGCAGTACGGTGGATATTTTTTCCTTCAAGCGAACGCAGGGTTCTGGTTGTTCTACTCAGGACTTTGTTGGTATCAGAAACATGATTAGCTACATAACCTGGGCGGACGTTATCATCGCATCGTGAATTCCACTTGCATTCATTAATCACGAGTGTCTGAAAAGTGTTCTACGCAGTTGACAAATTATTATAGATCCACCCTAGAGATCTGATAGGCATAACTTTCGTCTACGTGATTCTGAAAATGATCGATCTGCTTTGCTAGGTACGTTTAAACATTCAAGATATGATCCGGTATGTAAAAGCATGCTCAAACGACGCCTAAGCGTTGTGGATAGCATCGTGTCTTTCGGACGTGTGTGCATGACTATCGACTTTCACGTTTTCCCGGTTGAATAATTGATCTGAGATAAACCACGGTCTAGAACATACCCTCTGGTAAGTAGCGCATGAATAGACTGCGTGAATCGATACACCCGCGAATGGGCATGCCTGTTAATACTTCCGATGGGAAAACGCAATCGCTGACTAACACTGGGTCAGCGAGCCGAGGGAATCCACGGTGTTGAGAGATCGAACACTGATTGTTATCCTCAGAGGAATATCACAACATGCGATTTTTTAGAAAAATTTTCACTCTCAGATCCTAGCAGATTTTTCTATATGAAAATCTTTTCTACGTGACGGCGTTCGTCATACTTCGAAAGCACATCGCATGACTAGGACTATTTCAGATTGGTATAGGATATAACCATCGGAGAAAGAGGAAGAGGACCATCTCATAGCACTTCCGTTGTTTTATTTTCGTTCGTAAAATAAAAGAAGACAAAAATTGACTGAAGTTCTATTTTCACGAGAAGAGATGGAATGGCGAAGTGATAAACAGGGGAAATTGCTCGTTTATATCGGAGATAACTTCCCGTTTTACTATGCAGACTCTCGATTACGTCTCACGCTGCATGTGGAAAGGAGTATTCTTGATATTCATGGCCCTTTTCTTCATCTTCTACGTGCATTAAGGCTCGAGAAATTGCTCGAGGCTGTATAGAAGAATCTCGCTATGCTGTAGTCGGGGACATTTTGTCAAGTAAAACAGCGCGTTTTAGGTACCGTTATAAAATCGAATATTCCTGCAATGACTTGTAGTCAGAAGAAAAAAAGGTAAAAGAAATAGAAATTGCCAGAAAGTTTTTCAAGCCGTATGAACGAAGCAAATTAACTTGAAGAGCGTTAAAAATGAAAAAATAATGTTTATTCGAGGGTTTAAAATTCTGGATTATATTCATCCTATAAATTATGTGAAGAAAGGGGACAAAAATGGGAATAAGGAAGAAAATTACTCCCTCACCATCCGGCAACTTACCTCGCCGAAAACGATGAGGCATCTACAGTGACGTCACAATATAGGGCTACGTGTATGTAGATTGTAGGTATTGTTGTATATATTTCTTACGGGCAAGGGGGGTAGGCTTTTATAAACAACCCACGTCAACCGTGAGAAAAATAAGGTGAAAGATAAAAAATTGCCTTTTAAGGAAAATATGATGCGACATAATAATGATATTACACAGGTTGATTTACTCCTAAAATACGTCATAAAGCAAAATGACTATTTTTTTCTTTATCTCTGCTTATTCGACTAGTCCGTGATTAGGATTGATGAGAAGCTTCTCGCGAATAATTGTTTGTCATTGGTTCCCGAATAAATCAAGCTTTACAATGTAGCGTTTAAATTTCGCGGGACGCGCATGACGTCACAGCGGTTGATCACCAGATGGCGCTGCGGTCAACCGTGGGACGTCACACGGCGATTAACATGAGAATATCATATAATTCTAGTTCTCACACGTTTTGTTCACATAAATATGAGTTGATACGTAATATGATAAAAATACGAAATGTTATCGCAATCTTGTGCCGATCCTCTAGAGGTTAAAAGTAAACGAGGTTTGTTTCCCTTGACGATCACAGAGGCCAAATCAACGTGTTTCACCTTAGGGGATCCGTGCGGGAAAGTAGGATATTTTGTAAATTTATACAGTATAACAACGACGCCTCAACTTCATCAGGGATGAAAGCATTCTCGACGAGTTTTACTCGGGATTATTTGACTTTCTTCTCTCATCCAGGCTTTATAAATTCAATATCCAATCATACCTATATGGTATCAAATTTATTCAAGTTGAATCCAGTGAAAAAAATACATATTCATAACCCAGGTCAGCTTGGATAAAACAAATAAAACATCAATTTGAATAAATCTCATCAAAACTCTCGATTTTTTAAAAAAGGTGATTATAACTTATCGTCGTTCGACTCTACTGTAGTCGATGCTGCTGGTCCAGTGGTCATAGATTCGTCATTAGTCGCCGATTCCCTTGCCTCGGATACGGTCCTCGATGAACTTTCAACTTTTGATTTGCTCGTTGAAGTTGTACGAGATAACCTCCAGGCAGACTTTGAGTTGTCGACACTTCTTGAACCTTGAGAATCATATGAGTTGTTTAAATTTTACGATATTTCTCGACGTAGCGAACTCAGAAACTAAGTTTGAGCTCCTTACGTCTTTTCAGTTCTTGTCTTGAGGTATGAGAAGGTTCAAGTTTTATCAGAGTGCAGGACTACGTGCATAAAAGTATAGAAAAATATAAAGTTCGGTATTGATAAAACAGCAAACTTCGTACTTTCCAATCATTTTATGCTACAGAGTACAAAGATGGAAGGGGAAAAAACGAGGGAAAAAAGTTCTAGATATGTTGGAAGACAAAGTAATAGTAATACTATAGAGTATAAAATGGGATTAGGAAATTCGAGGCGCGAGATGAGAAGCAATCAGACATCTCTTGCAGAGATTTCGCGTGACTTCAGGCTACAACATTATTATCAAGAACTCCGAGCCATATCTCTCGGTCCACGTAATCCAATCCTCTTTCCTTTTTCCCCTCTTCTCTTCTTTTGTATTCTTTTCATTCTTTCTTTCTCTCAAACGATTCAACGAAATTAAACCAGGTAAAACAAACAAACAATCAAACCCCTTCTAGTTTTTCCACTTTAATTATCTTATTCTCTTATTCCCAACGCTGATTGTAGCGTATGCTTCCTTATCCTGAGATTCAACAAGAATAACGAATCACTCAAATCAATCGAATCCTTTTTTACGTACCTGTTATCATCTTCGACCGTGATATCGCGATGTCCGGAGATCCACCGGGGGGGATCTGCATCGCCGAATAAACCAGAGGCACCGGCAGGCTGACCTCACGCGGATTCGCACCACTGCAACTCATTCTACTGGACATTTGACGAGGACGATTCAGTCGATGGAACTCTTTGTTTCTGGAATAACAATTTTTACTTTTCTTTTCAGCCGTTTTTGTCAATTATTAAGACTTTCTATGCCCCACTGATATCGAGAACGAATAACAAAAGAAAAATTAAGGGACAGTGGGTCAAACATAAGAAGCATCTACAAATATCGATAATTGTTGAGATTAGGAATCTTTATACTTATCATCGTACCTATAGCCGAACAATTCCAACAAATAACAAATTTTGAATCTCATTATCAAACCAGCAATGAGAAATGAAAATAAAATATCGCCCTCTATCTTCGACGAATACTTTTTATTGCTACTTCAGTCTCAAGATAAACTCCCTTAAATTCCTTCATGGTCGTAATTCGAAAAATTCTGTCATCATAAAATATAATTTGTTCAATTGTTTGTACTACGATCGAGTTTACGAGCAATTGATTTTATAACCGTGGCAATATACATTAACGATAATGGGTTGGGCAGAGGAATCCCATCAATTGCCCCCCGCCCTTCGACCCGGAAATTCTTAACGAACTATTAACCGTATTAACTGATTAATTGCTAATATTTTAGCCCAGAACCGAAGTGTGCTTCTTTTTTTTTTTGTCCTTTTGCTGTCATCAAAGCAATGAAATGATGGAATCTGTTGATGATACACTTTGTGGATGTAATAAGCCCCCTTTTTTTACTACTGAAAAAAAATTCCGAGAATTTGGTAGATAGAACAACATCTTTATTTTGGACACAGCTCGGAGAAACGGCTACCGTCAATATGAATATAGTACGTGCAGCGTATTTGTACGTGCTATTATTTCACATGAAGTCAAAGGACCGGGTTTCCCGGACGATCGAAGGAAACCTCCGAGTTTGAATCAGAATTTAAAACGGAAATTGTAATATTTTTATATTTACAAAAGCAAATGGTATTAATTCTAGACGCGATTTTCTCGGGTTACACAAGAAGCACTATTACTCCGTACAACGGTGCATGTAATTAATAATTATCCACTTCTGTACACTACGGCTAGAGAGAAAATTGCGCAATTAAAACAGGCTCAACAATTAAAACAGGCACAACTACCACGATCCTACATTGGAACCCCGACGTGCTATGAGCCACAGCGAATACTTATCGTTAACATTTTGTGGCCAAAGCACTTACACCGCTCGTGGCTCGACTCCAAACTGGCTTTATTATTCACGTTTCATGGTTCGAAGTCTCACTCAACAAAATAAGCGTCAGATTTTACGTCATAAAATAAAATAAAGAGTTTGAATCAATTCATTATCTTGTATCGACGCGAATAATTAAAACCACAACCTCCTATTCCTTCTCTTCAAAGTGAGAAAAAGACGATTTGATCCAGTGGCGGCTCTTAAATTGTTATTAAATTAAATCGTCTCAAATTAAAAAAAAATGTACAGACAGCGTCGGCGTTATTGGACCCCTGCCAAGGGGTGGATTCGTAGTAATATGGGCACAACCATTTTCTAGATCTACGAACTTCTATTGCCCGAGATTCCGGGTCTTTGCCTAGGGGCGAGGAGGTTTTAGGTCGTAAAAGTGAACAAAGTAAATTCATTTATTCCTCGGCGAGGTAGTTACACGTGAAGTATAGCTGTATGAACCAGAACTAGATTTGAAAATTTTGTAGCAAAGGCTTTTGGTACGTTGTACAATTTTCCCGGTGTCTCACTCACCTCGCGACAGTCTCGTTGATGGTGTACTCAGACTTCTTAGAGAAATTACACATCCTTATGTCTAGACCGGTTATACTGTTGCAGGATGTTACTGCTATCTCGAAAGCCTCTCCAGCTGCGACAGAAACTATCTCGTTACAAGTTTCTTGGACAATCATTTATCGGATATACTGTCCTGGACTTTTTGCCGGAATTATAGTTTAAGGAAGTCAGGGGAAAAAAGAACACTTTACGATCCGATAAAACGAGACTATGAACGAAGTAGGATACTCAAATTCACATAAATTAACAAGACAGCTGTAAAGCACTCTGTCCAACAATAAAGACAATTAAAATAACAGTAAAACTCGCTCAATTGCCTCAGTATTTGAATTGACTTCATTCCATGGAATACGAATCAATGGAAACGTCAAGCCTCAAAGTTTTCCTATAATTTCTTACCAATCGGACCAAGCTCGTTGTTAGATACGTCCAAATGAAAAATCGAGAATTTTAGATGACCGGAAGCCACGCATTCAGCTATATTTATTCCCCCTTCAGTGGTCAGACTGCATCCACCGATGTTCAAACTTTCCAATGTCTGATGTCTCAGCAATACTGTGGAAAAAACTCTCAATTACCTAATCGTAAGCAATTCTGAGGCTCGTTCTGGGAACATTGATCAATGCCCATGAAAATCACTGAGAATATGTCTTCTATTGTAGTCTGAATGACTTCCGAACATTTTCTTACGTGCACAGATGTGACCTGCTCCAGCATCACCGATGGGATTCAGCCTAAGATTTAAACTCTTCAGGGGTGTAGCTGACTCCTGCAGTAGACCGTACACGATACCTTGCACTCCAGTGGCTCCGATGTAATTGTTTGCCAAGTGAAGAACCTTCAGGCATTTATTCACGGTTAGATACTCACCGACTGCCTGAGCACCCACATCACCGAGTTTGCAGTGGGATAGATCCATCTCTACGACCTTGTCGAAAAAAATCGTAACAAAGGATTTCGTTGAATCGTGGTATAGAAATCAGCTGGAAGTGGACATCAATCCCTCCAAACTAGAGTAGAAATGGCTCAAAAAAAGGTCATATTCTTGATTGGGTAGCGAAATGATGATAATGATAGTAATGAATAAATGTCACAATCTTGCCGGCACGTTGTGTCATCTGGGAATTAAACGGTTAGCTAAATATAACTTGTAAATGGTTGCCGTTTAATTACTCTGTCGAGAGGGTTTGAATATTAGAGTTTCAATCTGACCGTGTTATTCACAGCCATTCCATGGAGCAGAGCTGCCACCCTGTGGGAGTCGAGATCACTTCGTGTCAGACTGAATTTCGCTAGTCTAGAGCTGTTCTTTATCCCCTGACCAAGATTCTTACAATCCTGGACTGAAAACCTATCGAAAATGTTTACTTGGGGGATTTGAATCCTCGATTTTAAAGAATGCTGAGACTCACTTGAAATCGCGCCAGTCGAATCCGTCGTTCATGTATATCAGACCAAAGTTCATGTACATTTCATTGAGATTTTTGAGTCGCGGTATAATCTCGTTGAAAGGAATGTGATCAGGAGGATCTTCCGGTGAGATAGACTGTGCCAATTTATCCATCGATGGGCTGTAACAATTTCCTGATGAAAGGCACTCTGAAAAAACTGTCCGGTGATAAGATCAGACCGACCTGCTTGGTATAAGAGATCGAATCTTCAACGTGAATATATCATCTTTGCAAAGATCTATCAAATCGCTTATAAACTCTTCCTGAGCTTTGAATAAAGTGGCTGGAAGCTTTTCGAGGTATTCAGAAAAGTGACGTTCGACGTACAACCGACGCCACGAGCCGCCGTGGTCGTCGGGGCAGTTGTACTCCCATCTTCGTAATTGGAATTTGTTTTTAATTAGAATCTAGCAATTATGAACACAGTATTCAATCATTCATAGAAGAAAGAAACAGACTTTCGCCGTTATCTTACCTCTCTTTCGCCGCACGTTTCCAAAAAAAATCGTCAGGAATCCATTTGATCATCAGTTCGAACGGAAGATCAGTCGGCAATAATTCAAGAAGCATGTCCCTATCCACATTTGTTGGTAAATCGTCTAGGATTGGACTGTCCTGCCATCGCTGAACCAGGACTTGTATAGCGAGGACTTTTAATTCTGGGACGATATTTCTGTCCCATGACTCGTCCTCGGGTCTCAGCGATCTCTCGATCTCGTGGGGAAGCAGAATTGATTGCTGAGAGCATCTAAAATTCGATAAAATTACATCAGAAGATTTTCTCTCCAAGCTACTTTTTCTGAGAATTTCCGTTTCCATTAATTTTTTCAGCCTCCCTTGCGAAGGGTTCTCGTTGAATATTTTTTTTTCTACACTCTCTGCATACTCAGACTAGCTGGTCGACGTTTTTCCGACAAACGAGTACCGGCGGAGTGTACAGGGGCTTTTCTGTTTCTCCCCTCGCGCTGCACTTGGTGCTATTAAAACACTACTTTAACCGTCTGGATTTCAGGCTAGACGAATCTCATATTAAAAATAATATATTCAGCCACTTGGGGGGTTTATGACAGATTTTTTATCCCCTCCAACATCACCATGGTGAAGCTTAAGGCATGAATTGACAAAAAATTTGACCTATCGTATTATTTTATTTACCTGTACGTCTCAAAAACGTTTTTGGTTATGGTATAGGGAACCCTCATCCTGTACAATCCGTTATTATGATCGTCTGAAAAAATGAAGATAATAAATTAAATGGTTGAGCTTGCGGATTTTTTTGTTTAATTCATGATCTCCTAATTTCTGTATTCACGTTTCTCTCGAAGTTGATTTGCAACGATAAGACTTGATTCTCTGCTTCTAGTACAACAATAATCCGGTCTCTTTAATAATTCATAAGAGCATTAACATGGGGTTGACGTTATTCTTCATGAAGATAAATAAATACTCGTCAATTCAAATGTACGGGAACCTAATATCTTGTTTAATTATTGAACAAATAAAAAAGTTTCGATGATAACATTTGGTTCTCTTTGTTTTGTTCCAGGAGTGCCCGGAAGGGGTGGTTCACGAAGATTCATTCAAGGACATCTACGCAAAGTTTTTCCCACACGGCAGTGAGTTTAAATTAAATTAAAATTCCCGCCCACCTCGACGCTCGATAATTAATTAACTATAGTTAACGGAGTGTCATTAAACGAATTACAGACTCGAGCCTCTACGCCCACTACGTGTTCAAGGCCTTCGACGTTAACTGCAACGGAGCCATCAGCTTCAGGGTAATTCAAAATCACTGCAATTATATCTTCACCTCCTCCTTCCTCTCCGACTACCGTTCACAGGGTGTATCCATCTTTCACCACATTTTCTCTACGACTCTTTAAACCCACTGTCACTCGACTAGTATCAAGTGGTTTTCGCGCTCATTGACTCAAGTGCTCGTATTATCCACAGTCAAGTGTCCAACGATGAGAGAAGTGCACGTTGCCGTTTACCCTCAACCGTGTAGACATTGGATACCGTAATGTCTGTTTGCGCCCATTAAACGACTTATTGGATCATAATATATCAATGAACATACTCTACCTAATCGTAATCAATCTATTCAAGATCCTCCAGACTTACTATCAGCATGTAGAACGATGCAAAACATGCACCACTACGTGTACATGGAGCGAGAATATAAACCAGGGATAGTGAACAGGCCAAAGAGAAGATATACCGAGTAGTTTTAACACCAGAGTTCTCAACCCCTAAATAATTTGAACCTGGATAAAAACGGTTTTCATGGATCCAATTATCTGTGATACAGATAATTTGTCAGAAATAATTAACAGATTTATCCAGTGAACATTCGAGAGTAATCGGAACTGTGAAATTGACAGAAATATATCGTTTTAGACTTTCTGGGACAGGAAAGAGACGTTCGAAATTCCCGAATGTTGGAGAAAATTGAAATTTTAATCACAGGATTAATACCAAAATCGTGAATTTGAGAATCTCTGTACCGTCTGGTACCCCGAGGATTTATATCGCCTAGGAGTAATATACCAACTAATCCCCCCGATAAGGGAATCGATATCAACGGCGCATGTTAGGGCTATTATCTATCGCCAGTAATCATGCAGGTATACGAGCCTAGCGATCAGCCCATTTGAACCCTAATGTATTTAGTTTCCTGCGTTGCCCTTCAATTATTATAATCATTTACGTCGCTCAAATTTCTTCCATCTACTTCGGCTCAAAGGAACCGAATGATATTGGAGTATCGAAATATCGACGCGACGGATATTCCCCGTTTGGCCAGAGCCGAGAATTTCTCTTTAGATTGCCGATTTGGAAGGATTCCAAGAGATAATCCTAGGTGGTCGTAAAAATAGATGAGAATATGGTGAATTTATTAATTCAAGAATACTCGATAGTGGATCTGAATAATTATACAGTCTCCATCATTCCAGGATCTTTTGGTAACGCTGTCTACTCTCCTGAGGGGCAGCATATACGAAAAGTTACGATGGACTTTCAAGTTATACGACATAAACGGGGACGGGTGTATCACCAGGGGTGAACTTGGCGAGGTTGTAACCGCGGTACACGAACTTATGGGTAGACGGCATCAAGTCGACGAGGAACGGGTCGCCCGCGAGCAGCTCGACAGAGTGTTTCGAAAACTTGATCTGAACCAGGACGGCGTCATCACCATCGAGGAGTTCATAGAAAGCTGCCTGAAGGTGAGTCAGGCGTTTCATCCCCTTCTTCGGGAATAATCGGACTCGGAACCCTCAAATGAATTCTATTTTCAAGGACGAAGTGATCACACGATCCCTGGCAATGTTCGACTGTGAACTTTGATCTCCGGCCTCAAACGTGGCCCCCACGACTCAGACGCCCGCTACACCCGCGACGACGCCCTCCCAATCTCCAGCCCCATCGCCACCCCGTTATTCGCTCCTGCCGCCTATCCCACCGCTGCCACCACCGCCGCCACCAGGTTACACGGCACAGGATCACGAACTTTATCTTCTACTGGCAGCGCACTGGTGGGACCAACAGGACACACCATTATTTTGTTAGTAGTCGTTACACGATAACGTGTAGCTGGGTATTCGACGAAGGGGTGCAGTGTCGAGTAAAAAAACTACGTAAATGGGACAATCCAAGTGTTCCTATCGGAATAGTAAACAGTGAGGAAAGAAGAGTTGAATATTTGTTCGGAATTGATCCAGCTTTCTGATAAAAGAGACATTTCAGATCAGGTACTACGTGCATAACGTTTTACGCACGTTCAATTTGAGTCTGCTGTGCAATGAAAGCGAAATGGTATTGAGCTGGATTTCATTCATCTGGCTGTTATCTTGAGGATAATCCAAGGATCAAGGATTTCTCGTCAAATTATCTTTGGTCAGAACCCTAACGTTGTAGAATGGGATTATAATCAAACCGTACAAAGTAGGCGTTCTATAAAGATGAAAGAGGAAATAAATTCATTTTATATAATACTATGTGTGTAAATACGTATTGAAGAGATGAACAAAAAAAAAACGAGTTATTGTAATAATATTAAGCGCCTTTTTCAGTATTCATATAATGATAAATTATTATTGTATTGAATTAAATCAAATTTCAAATCACACAGAGATGTACAATATTGTGACTATTCGGTTACGTTATATAAATTCTGATCAAATCGTTATCAGTAATGAAAATTCGACAGCTAGAAAACAAACAGAAAATATGTCAATCCTTCGTGCGAGAATCTGTGCCGGTTAACAGTGTGTTAACGAGCCATCTATCGATTCATTTCCCCTCTCGTATATATCACTTATGCATCGTTTCACTCTACAGAGTGTCGCGTGGGGTAAACCGAACGAATCAGATGCATCCCGTATTCAAATAACCAAGCAATATAATTATACTGATAGAATTTTATGAAAATATCGTTTTTAGAGTGTTAAACTATTTCAGATAGTGATCGGACGAATTGTAGAACAATTCACGAAATTATGGCAAAGGTTGTAAATTTTAATGTATTAAGATTGGATTCGAAGCTAGGGACGATCGGATTATTCGACGAGAGCTAATTAGCGCTTGTGGTAAAGAGAGTAATAAAAAACAAAAAAAAAAAAAAATGTAAAAGATACGCGGCTGTGAATTTAAGATCGTCCAGACTCGAGGTAAATGAGGCTTTTCAATTATGAAAAGTTATTTTCTCTCTATGAGCGGTAAAATTGAAACAAATTATTAGGTGAAAATGAAATAATGTATTACGAGAATTCTTCCAAGGCTACCATACGGCATTCATGGTACAGTTCAATTACCCTCGGAATTATAGAATTATAATTAAAAAAATAAAATAAAAATTGTATAGCAAAAATTTAATACGATTTTGAATCGCCGTTGAATTTTATAGTAGCGATATCCAATTAGAATATAATTACTTGATCCTCTGTTGAAGTTATAATAATAACGTTCGTGTATCAGGAAAACAAACAACTGTATAGAAACTGCGTGTAGTTCAATATGTAGAGGCGAATGAATTTTGTATCCCTAATTAGTTCGCGCGGTTTGAAAATAGATATTTATGTGGCATGCGCAGAAAGTTACTGTTTATTCGGCAAGTTCGGCTCGCCAGGTAAAACCAACGGCTCGTACGAAAAACATAACCTTGCTGAACAGTTACTTTCTGCGCGCGCCCCATACAATATTTTTTACGGAAAAGGCATTAATAGTCACTTTGACGCCAGTTGCGTTCCGCACGAACTGCGTATAGAGAGGGGATAACCTGCGGTATAAAGACTTTATCCGCAACTTTGACATGCGCACTTTGAACTGCGCATCAAAGTTGCGGAATAAAGCCTTTATACCGCAATTTTGAACTTAGCGGTATAAAGTGCCACTTGCCGGAACGAAAACAGGCGTCAAAAAGTGACTTTTTAATGCCCGAAAGCTGCTCATATGTTGAAATAAATTTGAGAAATTAAATTAAACTCGGTCGATCAATCATTTTTATCACTTGTACATATAATGATGATTGTGAAAGTATAAATCTGAAAAAAAAGGAAAAAAAATTGGGAGTAATCCCTATATGCAGAATTTATACCGTATAATGGAACAATGCCAAGAGAGATTGTTCCTCCGGAGTAATAACGTTAGGCAATTTACAAATACACTCGGCGAGTCTCCAGCTCCTTGGGTGTGGGTGTAATAATTTACGAACTGTGTCACATTCCAATTTGCTGTTATGGGCGATCGCAAGAACCTTAGGGTTCGGTTTCGGGCCATAAAAGAAACCCAGGCTCTTTCGCCCCGGTGAAAAGCGTCGAATTTAAAGGTGCGAACCTTTTAGATCGTTGAATGAACGCTGAATTTTGATTCCTAACGCGTACAAACAATTCGAGAAAATCATTTCACGCCACTTTCACCGTTTTCAAGAAAATCTTTGCAATATACATATATTTTCTGAGGGGAAAATAACTCAACATTTGAGTGACACATTATTCAAAGTCCATATTAATCAATTTTGGTACATTTTTTTTTAAATTCCTTTAGATTGTCTAAAATTCTTGTACTCCTTATTCAATATTGAATCAGCATGACTACCGAAGGATTAAAACAGATTATGCGATTGCCTTCGTAACACAAGCAAGGCTAGTGAGTAGTGACATTGAAACAGTCTTTAATGGCCCACGGGGTGCGGCATGGAGGGTGAATTCCGTGAATGCACAGTAGGTCGTAATAGACACCGGAAGGACTAGATTTCTGTGAGCATGTAAGCTGCAAAGCCTAAAAGTAATAATAGTTCGTCTTTGCCAAGAGCATTGTTACCCCTGGCGAATAGAGTCGTAACACGCAACGCCAAAACCAACCCCCTGCACAGACACACTATCTGATAGTGGTTTTTTATTTTGCTTCTTCTTTCTAGTTCGTGATCTCAAACGCGTTGTTGTAATCTTAACAATGAAATTATTGTGACCTAGTTTCAGCAGTTGTATCGACACTTTAGCTACATCCACCTACCTAGATTTCGCATCGGATAGTTTCCGGCCCACAGACTACAAGGACAATTCAGTGTTCAGTAGTCGTCGATGTTGTCTTCGTTTATAAACGGTGAAATTTATCCAGCTGCAATGCGGAATAACCGAATCTGAGCCAAAATCGTAACAATATTCCTTAATATATTGTTGAGATTTTATAACATCGTATTAAATTCACCGAAACTTTTGGAATACTTGGGGCAGTGGCCAAAGTACTTTCGAGGATTCCACGCAGGGCACTGCGATTCCATCAAGAGCACTTCATGTTTTCCAACGTTCTTATTGCTGTTTCTTCTTGTTTATCCTCTCGTAGTCCTCGGGTTAGTTTTTACTCTTTCTCTTCGTATCTCGAGAAATCCAGACAAGGTAACTTATACTGCTGAGGGAATGAATTTCAGAGCTAGGAGACACCGTTTATGTGGTCGCTAAGCAACCGCGGTTACTTCCGTAACTATGCGTATCGCGTGAAAAACAGGATAAAAAAAACGAGTAATCTATACGAGTTTTTATTCCATTTAGTAATTTCAACTCCCGTTATCACATAGAATGGACTAAAAATTGATAATAGTTGTTTGCTCTTTTTTTTCTGCACACAGCCGACCAATTTGACATATGTACGAATTTATTACCGCATAAGGAAACCAAAAAACAAAAATTGATGAAAAAAATTATAATACAGTTTATCTGTGAACCTTTTACTGCTGCATGTGAATTTGTCGATAATTATACTCATGTGTGAACTGAGTAACTTTTCAACATCCTCGTTTATTTTTACTACATCAACGACATTTTGAGAGCTGTTTGACAGCTTTGAGTGGTTTCGAAATCACGTTTTCAGGAATATAATGATTTTTTTGTGAATTCTATCCAATTTGGCAGCAGCCCTCATCAATCTCTTTTGTAAAGAGAATCGGAACTTTTTAACGAAGCAAAAGAAATTTGTTAAAGTAAGAAGAAAAAGTTTACTGGTGTAAAGCCGAGGAATATATGAGTTCGAAGTTCTTGACTAAGAAACTTTTTCAAGTATCTGAAACGCAAGGATACTTAACTATAGAAGGATGCCCAGATCCCATAAGCACAATGTTAACGGCCGGTTCGGTGGTGGGGGTAGACTGATGACGTAGCGCTAGACCCGTCGTAGACCTCTATCCATAGCCGTAAGTATGGTTTTCACGGTTTTACATCATTTTCATCGTGTTAACTCCATTTTAACTAGGTTATCCCGTGGATTACGTTAAAATAATATTCTGTTGTGTTGTAAACGTTTGCTAGTGCCATGTTTTTCGAGTAAATGTACTCGTGACAACAGTGTTTTGAGGTTAACTATACATATTTTTGAATCTAACCATACATACCATACATATTTTTGAATATGTATGGTTTATAATAATTCAATATTATATTATATAGTGTGGAATCGATCTTTCTAAATAATTAACATAATAGACAAATCTAATTTAACATAAACATAAATGTGTTCACTCAATTTTTAATTGGGAGGATTTGTGGCTGTGGAAAATGAAATTAGAATGCGTATTCGCAATAAGCAGCGCAAAATTATCGAATAGATTGTGGAATATTTCGCCACCTTAGTAAGTATTTATTTTCCCTACAGACCATTTAGATTCGACCGGAACTTTCGACTTTACATTTAAATAACATTGGTCGAAAGCATTGCCATGACAGTATTGTATAATCTTCTTGAAGTGATGTATCCTTACAACAGTTTTTCATTTTATTTACTCAATTTGTATTTCTATTTCAAATTTATTTCATGAAACTCCAGTTCGTTACAAAATAGTCTGCAGGGCAAATAAATTCTAAGGCGACGATTTGGTTTATACATATTGTCTGATTAAAATCCTAATGAAACCCAATGTTTGTCAATCCGTTTATCCAATCCGTTTTTCCTAAGTATTATCCGAATTGTGTTATACATACACAAAGTAATACCCAACGTTACGAGAGATGTTGAAATTAATATTGCATGCCACACGTTATTTCCAATTCCTTTGAATTTTTCAGTAAAATATATACATATATGTGTTTGTTCTTGTGATTAATTTGCCTAAAAGCATATTAATGTATTTAATTCCGAAAATAATAGCCTCCAATAATAGTTTGTACGGTCAGAACGACATAAAACTGTAGAAATGAATGATATGTAGCCGTTATTTTGGTTGTGCCGCGGAGTTCGGGTCTAGCGCTACGTCACAACTGACTAGCCAATCAGCGTCAACGGCCGGATCTGGGCATCCTTCTATAGTTAAGTATCCTTGTCTGAAACGCGAGTTACAAATACAGGTACACGACCATGTGGCGCAGACTTCGAGTCTTGAGTCTACCTGACCGCGGAGTGAGCAATTATATCAAGTATTATATTAAAATTTGGAATATCGCCTTTCAAACGTTTACGATGTTTTGAGCCTGCGCAGATTATACATTGTTGATTAGACGAGTCTCCGTTTCGGTAGATTGAATTTTCGTAATGAGCTTCAAATTCAATCACGAATAAAACTTTATAAACGCAATCTCGAATTCACGTTCGTTTTCATCAATCAAATATTCACGGTGTATTATAAATATATGAATAACTACAATGATATGATAATCGTCAAATTTAAATCTACGGTAATAGAGACTCGTCAGAAATGTTGTGTATATTTTTTTACTAAATGTTGTTATTATAATCAAACTATAAGCCCTACCGATAAAATCAAGATGCAACTATTTGATGAAACAAATTCATCCGAATCAGTGTATCGAAAAATAGTGACAAATATTTGTATACCTAAAACCAAAATCATTTTGTAACTAATTATTTCTGATGAACTGGATCGATTATACCTATACCTGTACTTACGATTACATCAATAATTTTTTTTTTCAACCTCGTTCACCGTAATAACGATCATAGAAATAAAAATTAAATTAGCTGTAGCGGATTATCTAGCCACTGAGCTAAACAACTGTAAGCGATAAGCCCTAGTCAATTCATTAGCATTAGTTTTCGTAGAGGTTTAATTTTTTGATTGTAATATAAATGATGGAAATAAATAATAATAAGGAATAGTTTCATTGTACAATTGACTAAACGTTATATAGTTATCGTAATCGCAACTATTCTGCACAGCGAGTTGTTGCTGTCACGTACTGCCATCTCCATGTAAATATCATGTATTATATTGATAATTAATTGATTAATTGATAACAATTAACACCTAGACGATTCTGATCGGTACTTAAACATTTCCTAGCTCAATGATTATCATTAATCTATTGTATAGTATCAACGTTTTATTTCGTATAAGTGAAAAAATTGAAAAGAAAATAGAAAAGAGAGAAAAAATTGAATAAAATACGTAATTAATAGACGGTTTAACTGATAATACAATAGATCAACTGTTTAGGATGTATATTTCCGTTTTATTTCCGTATCACGAATGAAATTTGCGATGATAAAGGACGAAACTGACTGTGAACTGAAAATTTCCAGACAGAAGCCTGTAGATTTCAGTAGAAACTAGCCATCAAACATGTTGCAGTAATTTACGGACTGAAAATTTATCAATACCTAGGTAAAAATTCAGTCGAGTTCCTGAGGTGGCGACTGTAGTTCCCTTGGCTATGTATAACATATATAATTAGAAGAAAAATTATTGTTTTCAAATAATAAATTCGGATTAGATACTGGCAATAAATTTTCTGAAACTCAGAACATGTCCCAACGAGATTATTTTGAGAACAAAAATTTGAGGATAATAATCGACACCCTCGTACCATAGTATTTAGCCTTATAAAGTGGAATACATATATAATATACAAAATATATTAGAATCAAGTACGCGAGTCATGCATGTGAAAAAAAAACGTAATGAATGTAGCCTGGGTAACCATGTAAACCGTAGAACAATCGTATACGGAATTGTAGAAGACTTTTTAAAAATCAATGTATCAAGAATATTCAATTTTTTAGATACGATTCAGAAGAATGAGAAAAAACAATAGATTATTCGAAATTAAATTGACAGTCTTTGTATGGTTACGTATTAATTACAGCAGTAGAAAATTACATGTGTTTCCTAAATTATTCTGTTTTCTTTTTTCTCTCTACTATATTAACAATGTCACATGTGTCACGTGAACTCTGTTGTCGTTGTGACCGTTCGAATCGACTATTTTTTTCAAATACAAATCACGAGTTAACAGATAATTTCACATAACTACACGTCTACACCTATTTTCAAATTCAATTACCTATTAATAGGCAGAATGCATTTAAGATTAATTATTATTATTCATTATTTATTATTAAAAATCGAGATAGCTCAACTACCATTATTGTATTGTTGGCAGTTTTCCACGGATAGTGGCAATATCAATAAATGTTAATTACATCAATCTCCCATCTTACAATATCCCACTTCTTATCCACTCTCCTCAATTGCATTCTATCATTCTAAAATTCGGCAAGAGGCCCGCGATCGGACAAAAACAATGATGGAAACGTTAAATTGGATTTGTTTCATCTCACACGACCGCTAACACAAGCTGCTATAGGTGAAAATTCAGCCTCAGGATGCATAAATTTCAATCCTCACAGCAGCCTATTTCGATTTTTATGTCGATATTCAGCGATATATTCAGCGATATTCACCTATATTCAGTGATATTCAGCGATATTAAATGATATTCAGCTTTATTCAATGATATTCAGTGATATTCAGC
>JAFFZH010014071.1:41262-53934 GCA_018420115.1 Euura saliciscinereae | reverse complement strand
GAAGAAGGAAAGAGGAAAAAAATATCTATTATATTGTCAATCATTAGGATTTGAATTCAGATTTGAAAAAAAAAAATTACTTGTAAGAATTCATTGAATTAGAAAAACAAATTTATTAATATTGTTAAAAAAAGATGAAAAAAAAGAATAATATAAAAAAACATAACTAACTAAACTGTATTATAAAATTATGAATATGAATATAGAAAAGAAATTCGAGAATTGAATAAATTATTATTATTATTACACTAAAATAATAATAATAATCAAATTAATAATTTCTAATCTGAATTGAATTTGAATTGAATACGAAAAGAACAATTTTAGAGTTCACATTGTACGCTAATTAAGAATTTCTTTCCTAATTATGTTTTGCTCTTTTTTTTCTTTAATTAATCTTCATTTTTTCTTTTCTTTTCTTGAAGAACAAAAAACACAATTTAATATTGAGATTGTATAATTATTAATATATAAAATGGATACTCAATTAAAATCAACTGCTATAGCTGTGTACCTAATTATGAATATTTATTGAATGAATTCCAATTACTATTATTATTATTATTATTCCTTAACATTTATCAATAATTAATATTCACAAACGAACAAAAACAAAATGCAAGAAAAAAAACAACAACTAATGTTTCGATGTTTCTAGAATAGTAAATAGCTAATATAAAGAAAAAAATCGATTCGATTGTTCTATTATTCTTGAAATTTGTTGAAGAACTAAAAATGCAAATTGATTATCAGATTTGCGCTTCTTATGATTGAAGATAGAAAAAAAATTAAGAATATTAGTAATAGTTTTGCTGGTCAAAACCAAATAAAACACGTCCTAAAAGAAAAAAAAAATAATAAAATTGAAAAATTAAATCACAATATTAATTATAACAATAATCGCTACGACTACATCATATAGTTGAAATTATAGTTACTATAGTTGTATAAATAGGTAAAGAAAAGAGAAACAAAAAAAAAACAATAAAATAGTAGAAAAAATACTTTATTCATCATCCAACAAATCAACAATCGTCATCATCAGAAAGTCCCTGATTCTAAATCAACAAACTAAATCTAGCGAATCTATATTGTCTAGATTTAGTATTCCTAACGAGCACCAGATCGCTCTTCCGCCTCCTCAACACCTCCGTCGAAGAAACAGCCACATATCCTATACCGACTCCCTTCGATTCCGTGAAGCTGAAATCCCCCTTGACTACGTATCCCATTACTTCTCTGTCCGTGGAAAACCGGACCGTCTTACAATCCGGCAGATACAAGCTCTTCATTTTCTCCGCCTGATCATCAACGACGGTTTTAGCCCTGAGTTTTAGCTCCCTTCCGTCGCTGTTGCCCCGCTGCTTCACCCTCTGCCTCCTCAATCGCCTCAGAAGCGCCATGTGACCTCTCCGCAGTCTTTTTCTCTCCGCTTCGCCCACGTCCTTTGATATCGCAGCGACCGGACCTGACCAGGCCTCGTTTCTTCTAAGACAGTCCAAATCCTCCTCCGTGGGGACGGCAATCACCGCGAAATCCCTCGCGCAGCCTTTCTGCAGGATGGAAACCTTGACGGGCACCAGAATCCCGAATTCGGAACCGTTTGTTTTATCCAGCTGGTTTTTGTCCCTTGCGACGTAGAACTTGCGACGATTCTCCCACTCCTCGACCAGCAGACCCCACTCGCAGTGGAACGGACTCGATATACCGAGCTTGACGTAGTTTGACCTCCGGTTCGGAGGTCGTCTGAAGTACGATTCCATCAGGGCGTATTTTTCCTCCAGAGCTTCCTTCGCGCCACTCGCCGTATCTGGTCCCGACCCCAGCTCGAGACTCTCGAACATTATCGACCTCGACTCTCTCAAACCGGCGGGTTTCCCGCATCGGAGGATGAAAGCGACCCAGAAGGGGATTCCCCAGCCCGACGGAACGATCACGTCGACCCCCGAACCGAACCCGAGACTCTTTCCGTCGCGTCGCGAGTCTCGTTGGATGACCACGATCGGAATTTTCGGTATCAAGTTCTCGGGGTATTTGTCGTCGTTCTGAACCCCAGGGACGAGATTCTCGCTCCTCAGCTTGTCTATGTCGCTCGTTTTCACGAAACTCCTAGTCGCTGCATCTCGGATTTCGACTTCCCACAGCGGAGCGCGACTCGCGAGCGTCGGAGGCACGGGGATCTGTTCGAAAGCTGCATTGTTGAGGTCCGCCTTCGTCCTTCGGGTCGGGGCAGAGAACCGAGGGTCCAAAACCGTAAACGACATGACTATCGACGGCGGAAGTTGACTCGGAGACTTCAGGTCTCTCAGGCGTTGAAAAACCTCAGATTGGACCTCGAACGCTCTCCGGTTCTCTTCGTTCTCGTAGTAGACGGACTCCCACGGTTTTTGTACAGCATCGATTTCCATCGGCTCTGAGATCTTCGCCAGATTCGGGAGTCTCAGACAATCCACAAGCAAGGCGAGACTGAGGGGTCCGTAGAGTCTGAACCGGTTCAACTTGTTCCTGAGCAGAACGAGGCGGCACTTTCCGTCTTCGGAGGCCGCTTTCTCCCCTCCGAACCCGAAACTGTCGCGAATCTGGTCCAGAACTTGTTGATAGATCGCGGGATGCGCCCAGATCCAGATTCTACCGTGTTCCGGCGTCTCTTCGTCCCTCCACATGAATCGCACGGAGCCGATCGGGTGCGTGGGGCTCTTCTCGCGCTCGTAGAACATGAGGTTCCCCTCTCGGTTGCCTCTGGCGTAGGCTCTGGCCGCGAATGTTAGTTTGCTGGGATCGCAGTGCCGGTTCAGGGTGCGTCGAATCTGTTGTGGTTCTCCGCTGATCTCGATGCAGGAATAGTAGGATATGTCTTGGACGAGACAGTGTCTAGCGACGGCTCTGTAACTCGATCGGAAGCATCTGTTGTTTGATCGATCCGGGATCCGGTATCCCCATTTGTCGATCATTTTGAATCTCTTCGCGTGCCAGACGTGAGTTTCTAGCCAACTCTTGTCCCGCTGTCTCCGCTTGTAGTCTTCGACCAGGTTCGAAGGCCTCCGACGGTACTTTCGAGACGGTCGCTTCGCCTTTGGCGGTAAACCCGACTTCGACATCTGACGAATGTGGATCTCCCGCAACCGGCGAGGCATTCGCTTCGCGTTGTGGGACATTATTCGGCGACGCATGTGCACCGGCAGCTTTTGGAACACCCGTTTCGTCTGTTGAGGGTTATCTGGAAGAGTAAATGTTAGGTTATGTCGCATCTTTTAGAGGTTATGTCTTACGATTTCAGGTTATGTTAGCTAAAAATTGGAGATTTTAGGTTAGGTCATCAAAAAATTGCAGAATTTAGGTCGGCTTATCGAAAAAAATCTAGCGTTTAGGTTAGGTTATCGAAAAATTGCAGAATTTAGGTCGAGTTATCATAAAAATTGGAGATTTTAGGTTAGGTTATCAAAAAATTACAGAATTTAGGTAGAGTTATCATAAAAATGTAGCATTTAGGTTAGGTTATCGAAAAATTGCAGAATTTAGATCGAGTTATCATAAAAATATAGCATTTAGGTTAGGTTATCGAAAAATTGCAGAATTTAGGTTAGGCGAGCTCAAAATCGAATAATTCAGGTTAGGATAGGTGAAAATCGTAGAATTTAGGTTAAGTTATCAGAAAATTGACGAATTAAGGTCAAATCGCATCTTTAAAAGGTTATGTCGTACGATTCTAGGTTAGGTTAACTAATAATCGAATAATTTCGTTTAGGCTGTCTCAAAGTAGTAGAATTTAGGTGAGAATATGTCATAGTCAAAGGATTGAGGTTAGAATATACAGAAATTGTAGAATCAAGGTTATGTTCAATCTTTAGGTTATGTCATCGGATTCTGAGGTCAGAATCATTGTCTGGGTTTCAAAAATTGCAATTTTTCTCTAAAATTCGAGTCAAATCATCTCTAATACCTATAGAATATGTCATTGCCGCTATTTCATTGGCTCTAGCAGACGCCAATTTCAATATCGGACTTTCCGCTGGTAATTCTTCTGTTCCACCCAGGTAGGTATCAAATTGTTGTTTTTCAGTCATTTTGTTGTTCAATTTCTCTATTCCATTCAATTCACACACCGATTTCTTATGTCACACCGTGTTACAGGTTAGTTTTAGGTTATGTTAAAAACGACGCTTTTGATCATAACCTCAATCACGCAGATGGTAAAAATCTGGGTCATGCCTCACTGACTGTCGATAAAGCAGATTTTTTCATCTATTTTCTTCTTTCGACAATCGCCTATCGAGACTTCCTTACCGACTGAAATTTGGCGGGGATATTCAAAAATTGTTATCTTGGATATCAGTTTATTCATTTATTTTTCCCAATCCAATTAGATAAAATCACTTATATGATTATCAAGTGTTCCAAAAACAACATATTTTGAGACTGTATCGATGCTGATTCAATACAGAGCTTCTCCGCTTGTGATATCTGTAACAGAAGATATACGAGCGGCCTAATTAAGACCGTCTATCAGTATCAATATAGTTATACATGTTGTTTATATGAGTCTGAGAACGAATTGGATATGATAATTGATGGAATATCACATGCAGATTGTAACAATTGCTCTACAGTCGCTCAATTCATTCACATGTAGCCTGCAGTGAGATTATTCGAGTCTAAAAAGATCCTAATTGATGAAGAATGATTGCATAGGCGCCAGTTGACTATCACATAGTCTCAGTATTGACGCTGTTATGACCGCAACACAATCTCAACCGTACACATAAGCAAAGATATCAACAGAGCTACTCTCCGTTCTGATTGTGTAATCGAACCCAACAAGGGTCGAAGGTCACACCATGTGTGTAGTGTGTGTCGAGGCAGCGGACGATATTCTCATTCAAGGAATAAAACTCGTTCCGTGCGAAGGTGTATCAACCAATGGCGTCCATTATTCGCAAGATCATATCTTCTCCGGCTGCTCCGAAGCCGGTTGGACCATACAAGTGAGTTTCACGTTGAATTCGGTCTATAGTCAAGTCTCACTGTATTCAATCTTTTTTTCTTTCTTTCTCTGTACCGGTAGTCAAGCCATTGTAGTCGATCGAACAGTTTACCTATCGGGGGTATTGGGACTGGACAAGAACACCGGTAAGCTCGTCACCGGTGGGGCTGCCGGAGAGGCTCGTCGGGCTTTGGAGAACATGGGGCACATATTGGAGGCTGCTGGTTCAGGATTTGAAAAAGGTTGTTCATCATACAGGGTAGAATGTCATACAGGATCTGAATAATTCTTATTCATTGTTTCAGTCGTCAAGACGACCATCCTGTTGAACAGTATCGACGATTTCTCGAACATAAACGAAATCTACAAAGAATGTGAGTAGCAGCTGCATTGTTGTCCCTTCTGATTCGATTTCAACTTTGTTTTGATGGGCTTGTATGTCTAGTTTTCACCAAGGATTACCCTGCCAGATCTACATTCCAAGTTGGAAAATTGCCCATGGTGAGTGGATCATAGATTGTTGGAAAAATCCTTGTTTGCTGTATCGATGATGACGTCAATAATTTATAGGGAGCCTTGGTCGAAATCGAGGCAATCGCTTTGACTGGAAAAGTTGAGACTGTCTTTGCCACATCCGCATGACTAGGATCATCAGCGAAGTTGTGAAGCTGAAGATTGTTATTATGGGAGAAGAAAGATTGTAATTTTTATTCGTATTTCAATAATAATTATTGTTAAAATTGATGTGTTCGATAGATAAATTACTCAGTTAATGCAATGATTAAAGAATATAAAATAACAACAACAGTGATGATAAGATAACAGCTAATAAGTTGGCAGTGAGTAATTCCAAAGTTCCATATTCAAAGGTCAGAGATCATCGTCGATTCTACAATCGAATTTCGCAAGCCTGATCAAAGTTTCATCAAAGCCTCTGTATCTCCTAAACGGTCCATCATTCGCTGAAAACTGTAACCATCATTTTTGTAGAGAATTTCAAGATCTTTAAAAATGATATGTATCATTTTTTCCCTAGGAGTGATAACAAGCGAGTTATGGGATAGAGAAGATAAAAATCTGCGGAGCAGAATCCACAGCCTTCTAGACAATTTTTCAATCCCAAATTGAGGTTATTTGCTTCATCGTGAAGCAAAGAATTTTGTTTCCGTGAAAAAAGGGTCTAAAACCGTTTTGATCTTCACACGTTGGCTTACGAAGTTATTGCAGAATTCTGCACTAGATAAACGAGAGTCCGATAAGTGGCGCCACCTGCGACCCGAAGTATGAAGTGTGCGAGGGTATTGGCTAAGTGGCGTCCGAGCATCCACGTGTTATTTACAGTGACAAATTACATCTTCCAAAGTTTTTTACTGTATAAATCGCCATCGGCTTTGAATAAAATGTCTGATCCATCGTTTCCGAAAACTCTGAGGGACTTTGGCTACGCATTCGACGAAGGTAAGCGGCTAGATGTAACTCATATCGTCGGTGTGTCTTTGACGCGGCGGCCCTAGAACCACAAAGTGCGCGCATAGAAAGCTGCGCACGGTGTCTTGATCCAGAATCTTAATTTTAGGCGGGAAACTTCGAAAGATCGATAAGGAAACTGGACTCGTCACAAACGACGGTTTCGAATTCAACGTGTCCGACGACCTCGCGTACAATCAGAAACGGTACGAGGCTTTGGGAGAGGTAAATATACCTGCGGATTGGAAAAGTAGACGATTTCTGTTGAGGCGGTAAATTTATCTTGAAAATTATGTGTACTTGGCTTTCGAATTGCAATAAATTTGGCGGGAAGAAAGGAAACGGAGTTCGTAAACGTAAAAAATTGTAGCCTCTAGACTGGACGCTTCAGATGAAAGAGCGCTAGTAAAGACAGTGTACACGATAACTTCGAAACTGTTTGGCCAATCGTTTTGAAATTTACACACTATTTGGACATTATTGTTATTCAAGTTGTGACGAAAGGGATTTTTGATCCGACCATTTGTTTTTGAAAATTGAGCAAAAACGTGTCTGAGAACGTTCGATATTTCCAGCCAAATTAAAAACTGTGTACACAATAACTAGAAAACCGTTAATCCGATCGATTTCAAATTTATACACTACTTTTGAATCGTTATCATACAAGTTGTGACCGAAGGGTTTTTCGATCCGACCTTTAATTTTCAAAAAACGAGCAAAAACGTGTCTGAAGTTGAGGAAACAACAAAATTCCGTCGAAATTTTAGTCTATCAAAAAATCGATGATTGTATACAGATAATCGATCATCACGTGTACGACCTACTGGAAAAGGAGGGTCTGAGCAGACTTCCGGTCCCGAAGGATCCTCCGGGCGGTGATGACCTAAAGTCTTTCGTTTTCGGGACCGAAGACCTCCTCCGCAATGATAAATTGATGGTCCTGATCCACGGCAGCGGAGTAGTGAGAGCCGGCCAATGGGCAAGGCGTCTGATAATCAACGACAATCTCGAGTCGGGAAGTCAGTTGGGTTACATCCGGAAGGCGCGAGGCCTAGGATACGCGGTTTTGGTCCTTAACACGAACGACAACTTCCGGTTTTTGGGGGACGAGAAGAATAAGAAGAAGACTGAAATCCCGGTTAGTTGGATCGGAATTCTTCAACTTGATGATAAGAAATTGACATTTTTTATCATTTCCATTGTTTCAGGGAAGCGGGGATCCCCACAGTCACGTGGAAACTGTCTGGAAGGATTACGTACGGCCAGCCAAAGCTAAGCACATCGCTATCGTCGCTCATAGCTACGGTGGCGTTTGCGTCGTTAAATTTGTGAGTTTAAAATTACCTTCGTAAAATATCAATCTAAAAATCGGTATTTGAAAATCGATTGAAATTCGATCAAAAATTATCATCATTAGATCAATTAATTGTTAAAAATCGTTCAATATCTGATGTAACGTTCAAAAACAAGAAAATCGTCCTGAGTATTAGAATGAGAGAAATTTCAGCCGATTTTTTTCGCAATACTCGACCGATAAAACTCTCCACAGGCATTGGAACATCACGAAGATTTCAAAACCAGAGTTTTCGCCGTTGGTCTAACCGATTCCGTTCACACTATGCCAAAGTCTGGGTCAGGAGCCAAAAACACAGACCACATTCTGAAGGTGAGTTTTTTTTATTCATCATCAAATCAATTTCCATTTATTTACGATTTTTTTTCGTAAATTTTCATCGATGGTGAATTTTTTTTTCCGATTCATGTGAGCCTCCAAATTTTCGAATCAATCTGTTTTCAATTTTGGAGTATTGAAATTGAGTGAAAATGTGAGCGTTCGATCGGTTGCGGTATTGTCGTGCATACAATCGACAATGAAACCGCATGACTTCGTTTTATTAGCCTCCTCTACGTCACTTACTCAGTGCAGCATGGGATGAGTGCGTTGGGCATTCAACCAAGAGAGGTTTAGTGGTTGACGATGATATTGAACCCAGCTTGACGTTCTATTATACGTGTATATGAGAGAGCCAATCTTTTATTCTGTACCGCAGAATCTGAAAATATGATCCGATATCGAAAAATTTGCACTAAAAATCGGCAAACATTTGACAAAAAATAAAAATAAAATGTGTAAAAAAAATAAATCGGTAATGAAAATCCGAGTTCCAGATGAAGAAAAAAATAAATAAATGGTGTAGGTATTATAAAAATTGGAAGATTCCTGATTGATTTCGTACCCCTCTTCTATACGTGTAGTATAGTAGTTACGACTTTATATACTATACATATTATATACTAAATTCGGTGTCCATCTGCGAAGCCAGTGGTTAATGACAATGGGGTTGCCGCCACAGCGTGACTCCGCTCTGTATTAGCCCACTCCAAATTGTGATAGGTGCCTGCTAGGTAGTAGGTACACACACCATACGCCACACTATACGTAATCATACGTATCACGTAACCACGTACATTCATAGATAGAGAGACATAGGCCCTCCTCGAGTCGACGCTTTTGTTTCGTTCATACTAAAGCCTGCAGTAGTCCACGATGCCACAGGAAGGGGGACAAGGAGCCACTCGGCAATGTTGCTCGATAAAAAATTGTGTAAAAAAAAGGAAGCTAAAATTGTGGAAAACAAGGCCTAATTATCCTTCCGTATGGATTCTGTTATCAACGCTCGCGATTTCTCCGGGGAAATTAAAAACACTTTTTCTTTTCCTTCTCTTCTCTTATCGAATGTCTGAGGTTTCTTTTTTTCATATCTTGCTTTGGATCGGTGAAGAAAGTCAATACTTTGATCTTGGATCTTAATTTTAATTGAATTAAGTTTCTAAACCCTGATCCTGTGGTCAATATTCAACGTTTCTATTACTCCTCGCGTTGTGGGTATAGAATGTCTGATGTAATGGGTGTGCCTATATAGAGATGTACTTTTGCGAGTGAAGGGTTGGAGGTGGAGGTGGAGAGACTTGATATGGATGTCGGGTCTCGCTGACAATGCCGAGACTCTGGTTCTCTCTCCTTTCTCTTCTCTGGTGTCCTCTCATCTCCTCGCTCTTCTCGGAGTCGAGTGGAGTGGCTCCGGTACTCGGAGAGGTTCCGCAAGAGATCGGAGTGCCCATGGCGGACCCCCGAGTGCCAGGGGGTGGGTTCGCCTCTCCTCGCCAGGAACTAATGTTCATCCACCCATCCATCCATCCGACGAGTTCGTGCTATTTCTATAGAAGCCACTAATGCCTAATGGGATCTCTCGCTTCTGAATATCACCCGCGACTATTACAGAACTGTTTCGGGGTACGTTAGAGAGTCACAAGTATCTCTGTAACACTTGAAACGAACAAGAAAAAAAAAGACACCCTTCGAATCACGATTCACCACCACCCCCCCAAACGATATTTTCGGACGATACGCACTTGTCGGAATTGTACCAAATGGTCGAATTTTTTGTCACCAACTGGTGACCTTTTTCCGTTTTGAAATACATTTTGGAGGTTTTGGCGATTTAGACAACATTTGTCTACATCTAGACAACATTTGTCTACATCTAGACAACATTTGTCTACATCTAGACAACATTTGTCTACATCTAGACAACATTTGTCTACATCTAGACAACATTATTCTAAATCTAGACAACATTTGAAGAAAAAAATTAATTCTATTTGTAGTAAAATCGAATAACGACTTATAAGCGGGTTATTATTGACCCCGTAATTGAATTCCTGCATCAAATATTCAATCGTTAGGGGTTTTATGTAAAAGGGGTAGATAGAAGAACAGTGTTGACACTAAACGGACATCGTTAAAGCAAACAAATTAACATTAGGATGAAGTATGTGTGTAAACTGCAATGAGAGCAATACCATCCCCCTTCCAAAAACTGTCTAAAATATTTCAAACCTATTGCAATGGTTGATCAAAATTAGTGATCAATCCTTTCCACCCACGTAGCAACGTTCTGGCCATTTGAAATTTCCAGTTTCACCATTCTGCTTTGGAAATCCCTCGGGAAATGCAAGGATTGTATTTACTCAAAGTATATGTATATATCTGTCAGAGCCAGAGGTAGATATGGAGGGCTAGTTAATTTTGGTACCACAAAGTTATCACCCCCAACCCCTTACTCGGAACTCGGTGTTTACCTCACTCTAATTAATTGGCAAACTACAGTACGAGTCTCTTCCCCTTTTCCCTTGCCTCCTACCCTCTTCGTTTCCTCGAATCAAAATCGACCGATTTTCATCATTATTATACCATATGATTTTTCTGTATAAAACCGGAAGGATACGTGTGTTGGGGGAGCCAGGTGTACTAAGTCTTCCTTCATATACATTCTCTCTTCTTCTTCTTCTTATTCTTCTTGTTTATTTCTTGTGGTTATTGTGGTTTTGCAGGTGGCGCGAAATTGGGTTTCATCAGTGAAGCCTTTGGACACCCCAGAACGCACTGTCAACGGTGACATTGAACGTTATTCGGCTGGTGAGTATTACCTAATACCCTGAATATCTAATAACCTAGGTTTACCAATTTTCACATTTTTTCCGCATCGTCAAGAATCAAGATTGGTTCATCATTCTGACTAATATTTTAGAATATTAGACAACATTTTGCGAATATTAGACAACATTTTAGAATATTAGACAACATTTAAATTGCAGGAAATTCTACCCACGAGATGACATCGTACTCTTGTATTGAATCGCTTTTTAAATTTGTGGAAGACCTTTATCACCGAAGATCTACTTAGATACGAGGTAAAAATCCAACTGATTTGTCTATAATCGTAGTTCGTGACTTTTTACAACGACTTGCAATGATTTTCTAATCGAATCATTCCATATTTTTTCGATCTTCTTTTTATTTTAGTTTCTTGATAAAAATTGTCTGGCCTATTAATGTGATTGAAATAAATAAATTATAATTACACTGTTTCATATCGACGAAATCGAGTTATGTAATGTGTTCAGTGTCTAGATGATATAATACCGTACAAGGGACTCTCCGTCATTATGCAATGTCCAGACAACGCAGAGACCCGAGTCCCTATAATTCCCTGCTTATTTTTCCTCGGTTCTCCTCCGTCACAATATGCGGACATAAAACAGAACGGAACTTAGCGTCGTGTGCTTCGTAATTACGTTAAGGGTTGTATAATTTCATTAGGAGTATTTCCCCAACGGCTCAAACCCGAAGAGTCATTGCACCGTGTTGTCGATATTAATTACCCCATTTTCAGAGCCACTCTACCGATCTTCGTACAGAAGAATTAAAATTTGACGTAAAAAAATCTGAGTTTGGAATTTTTATTCATCATACTGGATCCGCCATCTTGAATTTTTGAAATTTTACCTCAGATTTTTGATAAACAGTCCAAAAATCTTTCAATTCTTAATTTTCATCCTGGAAAATATTTTTCGTTGAATAATTCTACTAAGGGATGATAAAAAATCTGAGAAAGTAAAAGTTGAATATAAATATTACGCCATTGGGTAGTAAAATAACGATTTCATCGTATAGATACCCCGCAATCTTTATCATCTTTATCTTTCGTTGAGTTTGATACGATGAATAATGGACCACATTTCAACAATCTCTGTTATCAATAGCCCATAAAAATATCATCGGTCAACGAGCATAACTTTTTTTTTGTCCCCCCAGAATGGGGAGGGTAACAGAAAAAAAATGGTTGGTTTATATAGATAGAAAAGGAACAAAAACTGCGATATGCATCTCCTGCGGCTTTTATAAATGATTCTTTTCTCTTCGGGTGATATAAAAGCCGAGGGAAAAATAGACATGACACACTTATATAAAAATATAGATATTGGAAATATTGGGGAAAAGGGATCCCAGAAAAAAATTGTTCCATCTAAATCTGAGGTCGTTTACTTCTGATCGGGATCACAGAAAAAACTCAATGTCTATGTTCATCGATATCGATGTAATATAAAATGATTTTATCATTCGCAGGACATGTCCTGAACCGAACAGACCAACCGACTATTTTTCTTCATAATATGTATACTGCATTCACATTTATTCTGGAGAAGAATTTACAAGGCGATATTAGACAACATTTTACAGTGTTAGACAACATTTTTTAATATCAGACAACATTTCACGATACTAGACAAGATTTTACAGTATCAGACAACATTTTACGATACTAGACAAGATTTTACAGTATTAGACAACATTTTTCAATATCAGACAACATTTTACA
>JAFFZH010014071.1:24660-40050 GCA_018420115.1 Euura saliciscinereae | reverse complement strand
ACAGGAAAAAACAAAAAAAAAATCCTAATATCCACACACTTACTTCATGTTTATTGTTTTTTTTTTTTTTTTTGAAAATATTGGAAAAAAAAATCAACAGAAAATTGAAGAACGTTGAAAGATTGTATAGAAGGATTCTTTTCATGTTCTTAATTTTCAATGTTGAAGTAATTCAAAATTTAAGCCCGATTTGTAAATCATTCTAGAGAGCCCAAAATGTCTTCAAATCGCCTAAATTCGTGTAAAAATTGCTTTACTATTAGTGGTCAGTGTTTAAAATCGTTGGTCAGTGCATGAGATCGTCATAAAATGACTGATCACTGCCTAAAATTGCTTCAAATCATTCAAAAATAGCTTTTCATCTGTTAAAATAGCAGGTATTTGTTTGAAATGATCCAACTGTCAATGGTCAGTGTCTAAAACGACTGGTCAGTGCTCAAAATCATCATAAAAATTACTGCTCAGTGTTTGAAATCACTATAAGGTAACTGATTTCTGCCTAAAATCGCTTTGAGTCATTTTCAAATTCCTGGCCATGACTAGACATGATCTAAATGTGAATGTTTAGTGTCTAAAATGATTGGTCGGTGCCTAAAGTAATCATAAAATCATTGGTCAGTGCTTGAAATAATTATAAAATCACTTATTACTGTCTAACATTGCTCAGTGGCAGTCAGAATCATTTAAAAATCCCTGGTCATGGGTCAAAATTATCTAACTGTCAAGTCAATTGTCAGTGTCTGAAATCATTGGTCAGTGCTTGAAATCATCACAAAATCACTGATCACTGTCTAAAATCATCGGCCAGTGCTTGCAATAATTATAAAATCACTGATTACTGTCTGAAATTGCTCAGAATCATTCAAAAATTCCTGGTCATAGGTAAAAATTATCTAACTGTCAATTGTCAGTGTCTAAAATCATTGGCCAGTGCTTGAAATAATTATAAAATCACTGATTACTGTTTAAAATTGCTCAGTATCATTTAAAAATTCCTGGTCATAGGTAAAAATGATCTAACTGTCAATGGTCAATGTCTAAAATCATTGGCCAGTACTTGAAATAATTAAAAAATCACTGATTACTGTTTAAAATTGCTCAGAATCATTCAAAAATTCCTGGTCATAGGTAAAAATGATCCAACTGTCAATTGTCAGTGTCTAAAATCACTGGTCTGCAGTGATCGAAATCAGTGGTCATTGCATAAAACTGCCTCAAATTGTGAAAAAAAAATCATTGCATTATTTTTCGAACACGCAGTCGTCCATCGTCTGTAGAGTTCCGACATCCACCCCCGCGATTACACCGTGGATCTCCTCCAATGGCAGGAGGGGGGTAGGAGGGTGAGTCCTGGAGCAGGGAGTGTAAATTGAACGTCAGGTAGAACGAGGTGGGTGACTCATCGGAGCGTACGCGTTTGTTCATACGGCGCGTCTCAGTGGCGGATGAGGTACCTCGCGGATAGCGTGGGAGGTCGCGGGAGGTTAGGGTAGGTGATGCGACCCTCGACCCGCCACCAATCACGGAGCGCGCGTCTAGCTCGGCTCGCCAATGGGAGACCTGAGGGTGACCCCGAAGCAACCCTCCGCGTTACCGCACACCGAGGATGTGGCGGTGCCTCCCTCCCTATATACCTCCGACTCTCCCTCGCTGAGGTGGATGAGGTGAGAGTTGAAGAGGTGCCGTAACCTATTTTTTTTTTCACATGAAAATGAGGGAAGTGGAACTAAAGTTGAATGTCAGGGGAGATTTTATCAGTTTAGTTTTTTTTTTTCAAGTTTTTCGCAAATTTTCATGTATCTTGTACATTTTTTAATGATCCTAATCATCTTCTTGATGATCAACCGTTTTTTTTAAGGCTATTGGATCCTTGAAATACCCTAGGATTTTTTTTCGAGCTTTTTATCAAAGCGGTGACCGTAGATTTTTAATTGATTTCAAGCGATTTTTCTACACATCAAATTTTAGTGTATTCAACATTCTAGGGAATTTGCAGTGTCCTAATTTTTATGAGTTTCGAGTGCTTCAGCATTGAGAGGATTTTGAGTCTTTCAAGATGTAGAGAATTTTTAGTATTCATATTTCTATGTAAATTTGAGTGTTTCGGCTACTAGGGAATTTTCATTGTTTGAATCTAGGAATTTTAGGGATTTATACTGTTTCAGCTTTGAGAGGATTTTCAGTCTTTCAAAATTCAGAGAATTTAGTTTAGTATTTTGACCTTTCTACAGAATTCTACAGAATTTAGTATTCTGAATTTTCTAGAGAATTTTTAGAACATCAACATCTAGGGGAATTTTAGTGTTTCAAATTTTAGTGCACCCGATTTCCAGGGTATTTTTTCGTGCCTCAATTTCTACAATAATTTCCAGTGTTTCGAACTCTAAAAGGATTTTTTTTAGTGTTTTAGTGTCTCAATTTCTAGGGTTTTTTTCGAACTCAACTCCTGGGAAAGCAATAATTACCGATGACCAGTGATTTCCAAATGATTTCAACCAATTGTCCATAAATTCAGAGCATATTGATGAACTGTACTAAAACAATTTTACTCAGTGATACCAGTGAGCAAAAAAAAGAACCCTAGTAAAAAAAATTCCTTCAATTAATGCATATTACGCTTCTGCCATATGCCAGAGGTGACCTCGGTCCACATTCAGTACATTATAGTACCTATAACCCAGAGGGGGTGAAGTTCTAGCCCACCCTGTAACCGGGGAAGGGAGAAGAGGGGTATTAGTGGAGAGACATGGACGTATAGAGGAGTGTAACGTATGAATGTGTGTGTATGTGCATCGGTGTTATCGAGCGGGGGTGGCTTCGCGTAATTACTTCCTTGGGGCAGGAGGCATGCGCGCGCCCCCGGAGGTGGGTCATAGGTCACCCCAGTCCACCGTTAACCGACCCACGGCATCCGTGCCCCAGCCAATCAACGCGTCAGGCATTTCCTGTCTCGGGGTTGTTTCGCCCCCGCAACCCCCCCACCTTCGAAACGACAGTCACACATTCGTTAGTTGCTGTTATCGTAAGGTTTATCAAAAATTTAGTCTGTTTTTTTTCTTTTATTCTATTATCTTGAAGCACTAGAAGCAGTAAGTCTGGAATTTTCCTAAAACGTCGGGTACCAAAAAAAAAATAAAAAATAGAAATTCAGACACTAAAAATTCCCCAGAAGTTTCTTGCGTATAAAATTCGTAAAAACTAGAGACACTAGAAAATTTTCTTAATCTCAGAAGAATGAGAATCTTCGTATAGTTAAAACACTAGGAATTCCTAGAATTCCTAGATTCAGACACTAAAAATTTCCTAGGAGTTAAAATACTAAACTTTCCCTAGAAATGGTAGCACTCAAAATTCCCTAGAAGTTGAAATACTGATATTTCCCCACAAATTGGAACACTAAAAAATCCCTAGAAGTTGAAACCCTGAGATTTCCCTAGAAATGGCAGCACTAAAATTCCCTAGAAGTTGAAGTACCGGCATTTCCCTAGAAATTGGAACACTAAAAATTCCCTAGAAGTTGAAACCCTACATTTTTTTTTAGAAATTGTAACACTAAAAATTCCCTAGAAGCCGATATATGCAGAAATATTTTTTCTTCATGGACTGTACAAATACATGATAGCTTCTCATGAAGATTATCACATCCGATTTTAGAGTTATACATATATAATATGTTAGAGGTTATACTACGTGAGGTTCGTAATGTCAGGAAGGGTTCCTACCGGCGGTATTAATGCCTCGTATATGGGGTGCAGGCTTCAAATGTCGAGACCTTTTCAGTCAGGCCTCGTTTCCGCTTCCTTTAACTTCTTCCTATCTTTTTTTTTCCTAAATAGAGACAGAGAAAGAGAAAAAGTCATGAATCACGAACCAAGTGATTTATTATAAAAAAATTAAAAAAAAAAACAATAAATGACACATCAAGAATATATGCAATGCATCGATCAGAAAACCCTAAGGACTCCAGGTTTCTGTGCTTCTTGTGCTCAAATCACGAAAAAAAAATACTTTTTATCTTTCCAATGTGGATAAAATGAAATAATATTACATGAAATCGTTCTAAACAGTTGAAAAAATTGATGATTCGAATAAAAAATCGATAAAAATGACATCGAATCGATTCTGTAGTGATTACCTATATAAAAAATTTTCCAAATCAGTTGTCAGCAGTTCCTAAATTCGAAAAGGCTGAAACTTAAAAAAAAAAATAGAATGTGTCGGTATGAGCTAGTTCTTCTTGTTAAGGTGATCAAGAGATTTGATAAATGGTGCTTTGAGCGAGTGAAAGAGGTCCGCGGTTGGGTCTAATTAAAAAAATTTTGTTCTGACTTATAAGTTACACCGAGAATAGAATCTGGAGTGTAGCAGTGGATAAAATATAGCGTGTATAAGTCGAGTTAATCGGAGTTTCACGAGATACCCTTTTTAATTTCTTTTTTTCTTTTTCGCATCAGCAGCTAAGGCCACCAGACTTCATTAGCCCCCCTTAATGTGTCTTCGAGGATACCAAAACCGAGATTCGAACCGCAGCTAGTCCACGGTCTCCGGGTGTATCGAGGAGAGAGTAGATTATAACATGTCCTCTCTTTCTTTTTTTTTCTCCTTCAATCCCTTTTTGAATCTTGACCCCTGCAAGACGGTGATGGGATACGCGGGAATGAATGATGAACCCGGCGCTAATTACCTCCTTTGTACCTCGGTAATACGAGCATATTAATAACACTTGGGTTTTATACGCCTTTGAAAAATGAACGTCTGTCACACCTAGTAGGAAACTAAAAAACACTGGAATATAGTTACTGTACTATAAAGCACCTATTTTCTCTCTCATTATCATCGTACATTTCAAAGCGTTTTATCACATTCGAGCGATTTTAAGTAATTTCAAGTAATGAACAGCAATTTTCCAGTGATTTAAAAATGACTTGCGGTGATTCCAAGTAACGAACAGTAATCAAAAAATGATCTCAAGCTATGACCAGTGATTTTTGAGCGATTCTAAGCAATTTTGAGCTTCGATCACGTATGACCAGCAATTTAAATCAGTTTGTAGCGATTTTTGAACTATTTCAAGTAACATCAAGCGATGATATTTCAGTGCAATTCAAAGAAGATTAAAATGATCAGTTTCCATTCGTCCTCCATGAGATTGAAGTGGGGGGGAAAAAAGCAATAAGAATAAGAAAGTGAAAGAGGAAGAAAAATAACCTGTAACTCAGACACGTAGACACAGTCCGTTACACACAGACGTAGTAAAATAGGAAGATGCGATATAGCTTCGAGAGAGATTAATCGCGGTCTCTCTCATCGTCAGTTCTAGAGAGTTGAAGTCCTTTGAAGTTTCGAGGGATGAGGAGGAGGAGGGGTTCGCAGTCTGTTAAAACCGTACCTGAAGAGAAGCATTCGAGATCCCGGCTCCTAGACCTGTCAATTTTCTTCCCTCTGATTAATGGAGTTTCTAATATACGCACGGCTACCATTCAACTATAACATCGCGATTGAAGAGTCCAGCCAGTCTTCCAGAGGTTATTAGAGCTTCTTCCTCATATATACGCTTTTTTTTGTTCTTTTTGTGAAAAAACCAATTTCTAAACGTCCGATGGATGGTCAGCCTCGTGACGTCGGACAGTCTGGACACTGTGGCAAAGGACGAGCCAAGTATTGATTTCAACCTCCGACCGCGAAGGTGGAGGCCACGAGACGAGGGCTACAGGGTTCAGGGGGCGAGGAGAACACCGCGAGACCTAGACGTGGTCAGGTGACGCGACGAGGAAAAGGTGGAACTGGACGGAAAGCCTTTAACGTTGGAAGTTTCAATTTATTGCCCATTTGATCATCATTCGAAGACTCAATTTTCCAGAATTCTCGGAATCGGTAGAAAAATGTGTTTTAAATTGTTGGAAAATTGACCGGAATCGTTTTTAGATCGTCAATCATCGATTAAAATGTCGCTAGTAAAATCGTCAGTGTCTTAAAATGACTCAAAGTCATCAGTTATGGGTCGAAAAAGTACGGAAATCATTGTTTATATTAATTAAAAAATCATTGACCGTTGCTCAGAATTATTAGAAAATCATCAGTCAATGCTGATCATAGATCGAAATTGCCTAAAATTGATTGATCGTTGCTTCAAATTGCTTAAAAATCATTGATCATGGATGGTCATTGGATAAAAATGCCTCAAATCATTAAAATCATCAGTCATTGCTCAAGATCACTATGTAAATCATTTGTCATTGCTTTAATTGCCTAAAAGTCATCGATCATCGTTCAAAATCACTTGACAATCATTGATTATCGCCTAAAACCGTCTGAAGTGATTAAAAAATCATCCGTCATTGGCACCAATTGTTTTAAAATTGCTCCAAGTTTTCCTAAATTCGCTGACCAATGATTGAAATGACTACAAAATCGCTTTTCACTGTTTTAAAATGCTTCTAAATCATCAAAAACGACGTCAAACGAGGAAAATAAAAGGGGGATGAATAAATCTTCATCGAGATCGTATGATGATTACAGAGCAGCGAACGCGGTAAAGAGCGTCTCATATTACCCTGTGTGACTTTTTTGTTTTCAGTTTTCTTTCTTTTTTTTTGGTTGTTCGCTTCTATTTTGTGTTCGTCAATTTTGCAAGCTTCATTTTTTCTTCTGTACCATTTTTTTTTTTTTCAATGTTTCACAGTGACGCGGAGGCTTTGAGCCTGCCGCAAGCTTTGTCGCGTACGCCCTCAACTGGTCTGCTTCATGTTTAATATGACCAGAGTGCTGCTGCGGCGAGATTTAGAGAGTGAGAGAGTAGCAGTAGAGGCCGCAAAAAAAAAAAAAAAACACCGACTGCATCACGAGAGACAAAGGTTGATAGTGGTTTACGCTATCTATCGACCATGTCGCGATATCGTTGTTATATTGGTACCTACTCAACGAGGCACCGGTTTTTTATTTTTATCATTTTTTTTTTGTTTCAAATATTTTTATTTCGAAAATTATTCTATTGCCATTTTTCAAAAGGATGAGTTTTTTCGGTTTAAAAACACGTGAGTTACATTTTTCAGAAATAGAAACACTAAAATATCCTAGGAATACAAGAAATCCCCTAAAAGACATAGAAAATCCCCTAGAAATAGAAACATAAGAAATCATCTAGAATTTTAAAGAACGAAAATCGTTCAGAGGTTAATAGACCAAAAATTCTTTGGCAATTGCGAAACTGAAATTCCCTAGAAGTTAAAAGCGTAATAAATAAAAATCCCTAGGAGTTCAAAACTCCCTAAATTGACCAAGAATTGTATTCAAAATGAAGGCAAGAAAAAAAAACGAGTGCTTGTAAAAAAGAAGAGAAAGAAAAGCGAAACTCGAAGGCAACAGTACGGATGAAAACAAAAAAGGTTCTAACAACAAGCCTGCAGGTGCAGCCCAATCACTGCAGGCCAAATTCAAAATTCCCACGTTTCCGTTGTCCCTTTCAATTATATTCCACTCCTCTTTGACGCGGGGTGACCGTGACTCTGGTCTCTGAACGATAAGAACAAAAACGATAAGAACAGCGCCATTGTCCGACTGCAGCGTTGTGGCTTCGTAGTTGGCTGTTTAAAGGCTGATCTAATTACTTCCGGAACTAGCTTATTGAAGTTTAATATCCGTAATGGGTGGATTAGGGCTTAGTGATTCGGCACTGGCTGCATATTTCCAGGTGGGGGATAGTCCGGTCTTTGTTTTCGGTATCGAGGGGTTGGCGGCACTGGTGGCATCGCCGCGTCCATATCCGTCCGTACATCTGGACTGCATACACACGAACGCGATTCGTCCACATGCTGACTCCATATAACACCCCAATCTGACTGAAACGCGGATATTCACCGGTTATTCGCATTGTTAAAATAAAAACTTATCGTCACCGGGTGAATAATACCCTAGATGCGTGACCACATCGCCCGCAACGATTAGATTGCCCACTCGGTCGGTTATACACACTTGTAGGATTTAATCCAAAGTGGAGGATCTGGGATCGTCCTTAACATAGCGAAGTCATACCACGATCGAATAATTTTCTAGTGACTTTTTATTTTATTGGGTTTCAGTTACTCGTTTAGTTGGTATTCTGTCAACTTCTAGGGAATTAGTTTGAATTTTCAGCCTGTCAGCGATTTCTGGGGTTTAAATTTATAGGGAATTTTTCGGACTCTTCAATCCTAGGGATTTTCCCCCCAACTTTTTGGAGAACTTCGACTTTAAATTTGTTTTGAGGGCTTCAGCTTCTAGGGAATTCTTCAATGTTTTGAATTCTAAGGACATTTGAGGGTTTTTTGATCCTAGGGTTTTTTTGTGCTCCAACTTTTAAGAAGTTTTTTCAGGGTTTCAACTTTTAGGGAAATTTGAGGCTTTCTGAATCCTAGGGATTTTTAGTTTCTTTTTTTAACTGTAAGGAAAATTTCTGTTCTTTGACTTCTGATCAGTTTTTAGCATTTCAACTTCTAGGGAATTCTTTGTGCTTAAACTTCTAGGGAATTTAATAGTATTTTGAATTCTAGGGATTTTTCGTATTTAAAAAAAAATCTTTCAGGAAAATTTCTGTGCTTCCTCAACATTGGAAGTAGAATTCGAAGAATAAGAAGAGTAACTTCAAGTAATTTAAGTAACTTTTCCTTCATTTAATCTCGAATTGATTTTTTTCTTCTTCTCCACCTGAAAAAACACCGCGAGATCATTAGCGGCGTTATAACACGCCTACCTATAATTTTTCGAAAGAGTCAATCCCCCTCCTAATTTTCTTTCTCATATATATTCTAACTCTTTGTTTTTCTTAACTTTTTATCTTATAACCTGACACGCGTTTAAAGATTGATTACAATGTTAATGCCTTCGACACCGTGGTCCACGCCAGCTCAGGTTAGAGAACCCGGCTGGCTTCATCGGGGCTGGGAGATTTGTGGTTAATTAATTATTTAATAGCCAGATGAGTATAGGCTGCGGGGATATACGAACACCGACTCAAAGGCCACTCTAAGAACCTCAAAATTTCACCACTTTGCTCAGGGGTTGAAATTTTTTATCTGACATGGAGGAGAATGTGAATCAATTGCCTCAAATTATCAGTAGGAGATTCTAGGGATTTTAGTATCTTAATTTCTAGAGTTTTTTTGGTATCTCAAATTGTAGGGAATTTTTTCTGTGTCTGCTTGGGGAATTTTTCGTTTTTTAACTTCAGTTGTTTTACTTTCTGGGGGAATTCTCGTGTGTTTTCACCTGTAGGGAATTTTAGTGTTCAAATTTCTAGGGTATTTTCTCATCTCTAGGGAATTTCGTGTCTGTCTTTTTATCACATAAAATTTAAGTTGATGAAAACTAATAAATTGAAGAGAAATTTGAATAGTGTTGATGCGATTTTTTGATACAGTTAAAAAAAAAACCAATAGAGTGTGAAAAAAAAAGAAAGAAAGAAAGAATAAGAAATCTGAATGAAAACTAATGTATGCACGGTTGGGGTGGGTGAATAAAGACGAGAATTTCCATAACCTGAGAAAGGAGAAAGATAAATAAAACGAAGAAGAAGAAGAAAAAAAGGTGAAGGGAAAAGATTTCTATATTATGTATATATATATATATATATATATATATGTATATCGGTATCCCGTCGCTCGAGTTTCTTCGCGTTTATGTAGAGTACATAAAATTGCTTTTACCATCTATTAACAATTCATATTTTATACTTATCTACACAAGTATGAGTTCATTCATATATATATATATATATATGTATGTATACGCATTGTAGGGTGTATGTATGTAATATTTACACACTGAGGCACCCACCCCACTGATATTCTCTCGCAATAAAAACTCTTCGTCTTCCCCCCCCCCCCCCCCCCCCCCCCCCTCTAAGGCAGATAGAAAAGTTATATCGGTTAAAGAGGAGTGAAGAAAAAAAAACTGAAGTAACGTTTATTAGCATATTACATGAGGATATTATCAACGGCGTGAAAGAACGTTTCTTCTTTTTCTTTTTCTTTTCGAGAAGAGCACTCAGAGATGAGGAATACAGGATTGCTCATTTTTTTTTAGTTTGGTTCTTTTTTTTTTTTGTTACAATTGAGACACTGAAATTGCCTGGATGTAAAGACAGGGAAAAAATCCCTAGAAATTGAAATACCAAAAATCCTCTAGAAAATAAAACACTAAAAATCCCTAGAAATTGAAATACCAAAAATCATCTAGAAAATAAAACACTAAAATCCCCTAGTAGTGAAAAAACACAAGACATCCCCTAGGAATTGAAATTTTTCTATAGCCCACGAGATTAAAACAAGAAAATTTCCCCAAAAAGCCAGAAAAAATTCCTAGAAATTGAAATACAAAAAATCCTCTAGAAATTAGAACACTAAAATCCCCTAGCAATAAAAAGCACAAGAAATTCCCTAGTAATTGACCTTTCTGTAAAGCCCACGAGATTGAGACAAGTAAAATCCCCCCAAAAGAAACACGAAAATTTCCTAGAAATTGAAATTCAACCCTCCCGAAGAAAAAACTGTTGAAATAAAGACACTAAAATCCCCTAGAAGTGAAGAAGTACAAGAAATTCACCAAAAACTGTAATTTAGAAGAAGAAGAAACCCAAAGCTTCTTCGTTTTTTCTTCTAATTTTGTCAAAAAATCATCCAGACTCTTCATGTGATTTTTTTTTATTACATTTTTTTTAATTTATTTTGTACAAATAACGACGCAGTGAAAGATATAAATTTATTAGAAGATCGTTTGACGGTTTTGAGAGGGTAGGAAAAAAATTCATCTTTTTTATCCTGTTTCCTTTTTCTTTATCGAGTAGGGGGGCTAGTAGCTACTGTACCAGTAGTCGGATGATCGATGGGACATGGATTCTTTTCCAGTGGCTTTTGGGGAGCAGTTATTACTTGCCAACCCGAAGATTAGGATGAGGAAATATAATACAATATAGAATGGGTTCAAATTCTAGGGGCAATTTCCTCTCTTTCTCTCTCTCGGATGAAGATGAGCGATCTGACCCAAGAGAATTGACGAAAGTCACGAGGCTGGCTGTAATCACATATCATATTCAGAGTAATTCACGTTGCAGTCTATCTCCTTGAAAAACCTCCAAACAGTTCCGGAACAAAAAATATATCGATCAGTAAATCTAGAAAATTGATCAAAAAATCGCCTCTTCTCTACCGCTATTTTTTACACAGTGTCCATCTTCTTGGAGTTCTGAAAAAATTCACAAAAAAAAGTCGATACAAGACAAAAAAATAATTTTTGCATTGCAAATAAAAAAAAAAACCTGTAGAGTCTCTCCGTCCCCACGAAATCAGACGATCTAGTAAATCCGTGGTGCGGCTCCCCCAGTCCTGAAAACCGTGTAAAACCCCGTGGTCCCACGCGTCAGTGGTTCCGCACGACTTTCGTACAGGTGCGTCGCACCGGTTCCGGATGTTCCGCGGAACCCCCGTAGCAGAATCGCGTCCCGGGGACTAATAAACGTTGAAGGGTAGTGGCAGTGATTTCCGCGCATCTGTTCAGACGTCGGTGTGGAATGATCGCAACCCCCTTCGGCGTGATTCCTTTTTTTTTACCGTTCATATCTAGTGAAAGAGTATTTTTCCTTTGTGTCTTTTGTTCGTTGCTTCCACCTGGATTTTTAGGGCGGATATTAGGTACGTTACACGTAACGAGATCAGAGACACATGATTTTATTTTGTTGTCTATGTATTCAATAATCGCTTGGACATCGTATCAATTGTTTGTTTGAGGGTGGGAAGCATAACTAACTCGACCATTTCTATTGTCACGACGCTATCATCATCATCATCGTCGTGATTAACTGTCATTAGAAAAGCCTGCTGTCACAACCCCACGGTTATTAATACACTCCGATCACAAGATTACTAATTATTGTGTCTTTTGTTCAGTCTCATTATTTTCAGACGTTGTTCTATGTACTGTTTCGTATTATTTGTTCATTTTTGAGGATGAAACTGATCGCTAGAAATCATTTTTAAATCCTTGTCATAGATGGACATGGCTAAAAATAGCTGGAAAATCATTTTTGAATCATTGATCAATTATTATCATCGCTTATTATAGCTCTGGATCGTTTGAAATCTGTTTAAAATCGATGGTCGCTGATGAGCACTGCTTAAAATTGCTAGGAATAATTTTTAAATCATTTGTCGTTGATGATCATTGCTTAGAATTACTCAAAATCATCGAAAAATCGTCGATTATCGCCCAATATTGAATCAAAATCGTTGTACATTCATGATCATTGCTTAAAACTACACAGACATCATTGGTTTTTGATGGTCGTTGCTCAAAATTGCTTAAACATGGTTGATCATCGACTGAAATTACTCAAAATCATTTAAAAATCGTCAATCATCGCCTAATATTGGATAAAAATCGTTGTACATTCATGATCATTGCTTAAAACTACACAGAAGTCATTGCTTATTGACAATCATTGCTTAAAATTGCTGAATACATCAATTTCAAATCACTAATCAATGATGATCATCGCTAATTATTGTCCAATATCGCTTGAAATTACTTGAAAATCGGTGGTCATTGATGGTCACTGATTAAAATTGCTAAAAAAATCATTTCGAAGTCATCGATCGATGACGATTATTGCTAATTAAAGCCCAAGATCGCTTGACATCGCTTTAGAATCGATAAATATTGATGCTCACTGCCTATAACTGTTAAAAAAAAAAAATCATTTTCAATCGTCAATCAATGATGGTAATTGCTAATTATAGCCCAAGACCGCTTGTGATCACTTAGAAATCGATGAATATTGATGCTCACTGCCTATAACTGTTAAAAAAATCATTTTCAATCATCAATCAATGATGATAATTGCTAATTATAGCCCAAGATCGCTTGTGATAACTTAGAAATCGATGAATATTGATGCTCACTGCCTATAACTGTTAAAAAAAATCATTTTCAATCATCAATCAATGTTGATAATTGCTAATTATAGCAAAAGATCGCTTGTGATCACTTAGAAATCGATTACTATTGATCGTCATTGCTGATAATCGTTCAGAAATCATTTGAAATCGCTATAGAATTGCTATATTCCAATATTACATTCGTACTACACACAAACAGAGTCTGTTTCGATAAAATCGTGAATATCGATGTGACGTGTGGTGGTGGATTGTGCAACGTGACAATGATCGTGTCGAGTGGTAGGTAGGTGCTTCGTTCAAAACAAGAAGAAAAAAAAAAAAAAAAAAAAAAAAAGGCGGAGGATTTAAAAAAAGGATGGGAGGAGAGTGAAAGAGAGAAAAGTAGAATCGACAGGGTGTTTTAAAGCGCGAGTGCTATCGGTAATCGAAATCGCTTCGCGACGACGATGGGGTGGATCTGGCAGGGGGAACCCAGACCACGAACCCCACACAATCCAAACCGCGAACATCCCGATAGCCTCGTCGCGGTTGTCGTCCGTCGATCCTGTTTTTTTCTTTTTTTCTTTTTTTTCTCTACATTCATTGCGGCTGCACGGATCCGTAGTTTTCGTTCCGCGGGTTGATCTTTGTCTACCCTAATAATCTACACGAATTCAAAACCGTTGTGCAATCCGTGCGAATTATAAATTAAAACGTTTCGTATAAAGGGGGTGAAATAGGTTTAGAAAATTCGAGGTATCGGAGAAGATTGGATTTCGGAAGGCTTAACTTTGATTCGAAATTCTTGGTCTCTTTGGGGGATGAAATGAAAAGTTTGAGCTTCCATTACTGATCGAAAATCAGTTTATTCTGTTCAATTCGAAAACCACTGGACCAAATGATTCCAAAATTGGTTCGATTTTGAATGGCGAGGAAAGCTAGAGATTGAGACCAAGATGATCGAAATCGGTCAACCCGTTCTTCAGATATAGTGAATTGAAGTTTTCATTGATGATTTTTTGTTTTTCGAAAAACTCAAAAACTACTTCACCGACTAATTTCAAATTTCACTCAATTGTAGATGGTGAAAAACTGCGTCGATTGAGACTAAGATGATCAAAATCCTTTAATCCGTTCCGAAAATATCAATGATTGAAGTTTTTTTCAAAAAAAAATTGTTTTTTGAATAACTCAAAAACTATTGTTTCGATTGAATCCAAATTTCACTCGGTTTTAGGTATTGAAAAACTGCGTCGATTGAGACCAGAATGATCAAATTCTATCAATTCGTTCTCAAGATATTCAGATTTGAAATATTTGTTTCATAATTTTGTTTTTTGAATAACTCAAAAACTGCTGTTTCGATTGAATCCAAATTAGAGTCAATTTGTAGGTATTAAAAAACAGCGTCGATTGAGACTAAGATGGTCCAAATCAGTTAATTGATTCTCGAAATATCGTCGATCAAAATCTATCTCTTTATCTTTGGATGATTCCGTCCACCTAAAACGTCTCATTCTTCTCAAAAATCACGAAAACCGAGGATTTCGAACAAAAATCAGTTACAAACTTCAAGCACGTGGATAATTAAATTCAGCGGTTTCACGGAAGACGTGATAAATTGATACCGTATCCCCTGAAGCGTGTATCTAGGTTTCCGTTTCCTATTATCGAAGGGTGGCCGCGGGTTATGACCGGTAACAATCATACGGTTCTTATTTTTTAATATCATCGAGAACCGCACGCGTCTCGCATGAGGCATTCGATAAATTAATAAACTCAGTAAAGACCCCGAGGTTTTCGAGGTTCTCGTCATACACACCCGAGTGATTTTTACCGGGGGTGCCTACCACCACGTTCGATACACTCGAACGACCAACTGTAGAACGCGTCGGGTACGAATTAATTAATTAAAAAAGTTCCTGTAGCACATTTCTATATCTTCCGCCTCGTGCCGGTTCGATGACGACAATGTCGAATTTATCACGTTACCAAAAAAAAAAAAAATCAAATCACACAATCGTAGAAACCACTAATTAATATCTCTGCTCGAAATTACTTGGAAATGATTTCATTCAAACAAAATCGTTGGTCATTGATGCTCAGCGTTCAAAATGACTCAAAATCATTGAAAAATCGTCAATTATCGTCCAATATTGGATAAAAATCGTTTCATATTGATGATCGTTACTTAAAACTGGACAATAATCATTAGTTACTGATGATCATTGCTGGAAATTGCTTCAAAATTGTTGATCATCGCTTAAAGTGACTCACAATCATTGAAAAATCGTCAATTGTCGCTCAATATTGGATAAAAATAGTTTCATATTGATGATCGTTACCTCAAACTGGACAATAATCATTGGTTACTGATGATCATTGCTGGAAATTGCTTAAAAATTGTTGATCATCGCTTAAAGTGACTCACAATCATCGAAAAATCGTCAATTGTCGCCCAATATTGGATAAAAATCGTTGCATA
>JAFFZH010014071.1:0-20912 GCA_018420115.1 Euura saliciscinereae | reverse complement strand
ACTATCATTGCTATTACTTTGAAATTACTGAAGACCGAGTAAAATTATTTTGCCATTACTTTGATACGATTCTTCTTCTTCTTATTATTATTATTATAGTTTAGGATCTTGACAATCCTCTTCAGTTACTTCAAAGTTACTTTAAAATCGCTGAAAAAAAATCGGTTTCAAAAGTCTGCATCGCACGAATTTTATGGATCCCAGTATTCGCAACGGGGCAGTGCGTAGATTGCACAATACCCAACCACCCACAGGCCAATGCGTGTATCGTTGCACTCGTTCGTTCAGTTGTTCGACTGATTCAATTTAGATTAGAATCTCGATTGCGGGTCTCGGACGCAATAAAAATACACAATATTATTGCGATTTTCCTCTCTCTCCGTCTCCCTCTTTGTCCAGTTCATTCAGTGGAGTGAATCGTAGCAACAACAAAAAAAGAGGGCTGGATTAATCCGCTAAAATCTGATTCCAATTAGCCGTTTCTGCACTCTGTAAACTCTGATTTGGATATTACAACAAACAAACAGAAAAAAAAATGGGGATAAAATAAACATGCACTTTCAGCCACACGCTTGAATCCCTTTTTTTAAATAGGTATCTCAATTTGTGTGCTCAGCTTGAATGCCTGGTTTATTTAACGATATAAAATGAGAGAGCGAAAAAATGCAGTTTTTACAACCTCGCTCTTCAAATATTGCAAAACTTTCTGATACATGTAGATTATTTTTCAGTGACGTTGGAAAATTTGCGAATATGATAAGATTCGTTTCAATCGCTTGTTTTCATCGTGATTGATCGAATATTTACTGCAATTACTTCAATCTATTGCTTCAAAATCTTAAAATTACTTAAAAGTCACTCGAAACTGAATATTACTTTGAAATTGCTGAAAATTACTCAACAATTACGTCGATATTACTTGGTAATCGATCAAAATCGCTTTTACTTACTTCAAAGTCACTTGAAACTAAGATATAACTTAGAGTTACTTTACTTAAAAATTGCTAAAAATCGCCCCAAGTGTGACTTTCTGATCGTCAGAGTTCGCGACTTCAACCCCCCCTCCTCAAAAAACAAACAAAAAACTGTCCACAGATTAAAAAACCGCGTCACCCTGTAGAAGTTTCGGTTATTCGTAGTCGAGGCTCGCTCCAGCCATTCATCATGGGGTCCCGTGCCACTAGAGATTGGGTTCGTCGTGGGTTCGCGTTCGGGGTGGGGTGTGATTAGAATCAGTTACCCTTTAGTTCGTACGTTCGCGGTTAGCGCCCGGGGTCCAGGTTGCGGAAGGATCAACGTATGAACGCGGTGGTAGTGGTGGCTGGGTGTGATTGTGTGGGTGCCCGGAGTCCCACCGCGACGACAAACCCCTTGGCGATACCCACCCTCGGCGGAGAACCTCCCTCGGGTACCATCTGCCAACCGCGGGATATCCGCCACTACACCTTAACCTCGTATCTAGCGACATCACCATCAGCCTCGCACTCACCCCACTCCGGATCACCGGGTTGCGCGGTGCGTGAGTACCTACAGTAGGACCTCAATTCGGCCATGTACCGTTGAAGGTCTTCTGAAGTTTGGTGAAGTTTTTGTGAATTGTTAAAATATCTGAAGTCCCATGAAGTATTTTGAGTGTATTCTGAATCCCGGAAGTCTCATGGAATCCTCGGAAGGCTTCTTGAATTATCCCGAAGACTGTGAAGCACAGTGAAGTGTCATTAGGTCCCATGAAGTTTTTTGGAATCTTTAGAAGTCTCATTCAGATAAATCTTCTAGAGACTTTGAAATGTCTGAAGTTCTACGAAGTATTTCAAGTCCTCGTGAAGTCTGGTAGAATTGTATGAAGTATCGTGAAGTATTTTGAAGTAGCATAAAGTTTGTGAAGTTTTATGAAATCCCACGAGGTGTTTCCGAGTCTCTTGAAGTTTTCTGAAATATGGAATTGACGAAGACTTTGAAGTTTGACAAAATCCTGTAAAGTTTTACGAAGTTTCTCAAAGTATGTGAAATGTTTGAAGTTTTAAACGATTTATCAGTCCTCCTTTGGCTTCCCGTACGATGTTTATGCCAATTGGCCTGTTGTAAGAAAAACAATTTCCTGTGTATTAGGATCTGTTTGAAACCCTGAAGAGATTCAAAGGGTGGTTTTATAACTCGATTGGGGATCGTTGCGAAAAAGGGGTAGATTTCAGAAGTAGGTAACAAACGATAAAACGACAACAAGAAGGAAAAAAAGAGAAAAATCGTAAAAGAGGGAGGGGGGAAAAAAATCGTGGGGATGAAAAGAGGCTGATTCATTCAGCTCGCAGGACTTTAAACAGTCTTTTACTCTTATTTATTGGGACATGAATAAAACACTGGATCGCTGTTTCTCATCCTCCCGCTTTTCTTTCTGCGGTATGGAATAACCGCACGGTACACTATAGGTTATACAGGGATGAAAACGAATGCGTATTAAATGCGGTATAATTTTCAAATTTCTTGGAAATAAATAACGGGTAAACGATACGCGGCGACGCGGAGGGAGAAAAAAAACCCCGTCGAACCATAAATTCTGACTCGGAAACCACCCCAAGAGGGTATTCTGTTGTGGCCAAAGGCCTTCCTCAAAAAAACATTGCCGGATACCTTCTTTTAACAGATTTTCAAGCCCCGAGTTGATCTCAATTTTTTTTTCTTCGTTGTAACAATTGAGACAGAATTTTGTGAAGCTTGAAAATAGAGATTTGGAAAAAACAAATCCCGGAAGATTTTGAGCGATTCTATGGGACTGAAAAATAATTCATGGACTCCAAGTTTATCTATGGGATTTTGATAAGGTTTTATGGAATTTTGAGTTGAAACTTCACTGGACTTTACCGGACTTCGTTGAACTTCAATAAGACTCTCTGAGATTTTATCGAGATTTGAAGAAAACTTCACAATACTTCACACAATTGTATAAATTCTCACGTAGGAAAAAAACTTCGCTATACTTAACAGAATTGTATGAATTTGTGAAAAAAAACTTCATATTCTACTTCATCCGACTTCATGGAACTAGAAAAAACTCCAAATATTTCAGAAAACTTGAAGAAAACTTCACTGAATTGTAAAAAAAACTTCATTCTACTTCATCTGACTTCATGGAACTAGAAAAAACTTGAAAGATTTCGATAAACTTGAAAAGAACTTCACTGAATTGTAAAAAAAAACTTCATTCTACTTCATTTGACTTCATGGAACTAAAAAAAACTTGAAAAATTTCATTTCAATTTCAATTCAATAAATTTGAGAAAAAACTTCCCAGATTTGCATAAAACTTCATGTAACTTCATGTAACTTCATTACACTTCATGGACCCAAAAGAGATTCCGCAATAAACTTCTGAAGTTATCAAGGGACTTCGTGGAGGATACTTCATGGTTCTAAAATGAACTTCAAAAATTGAAAAAAAAAGGTTTCCTAACCTAACCTCATGAAGGATTTTAACCAATGAAGATCTTTAGTCCAATCTAACCTAACATAACCTAATGATAGGAGAAAAAAGAGTCGAGCGATGCCACAATACGTTAGCAGCGGTTAACCGTTCGTTAAACCTGACGATGAAAACGTTGTCCGTAATGGTTTTAAGGTCCCGTTTGGGTACCTCGAGGTAGGTATAACAGTAATAGCCTTTGGTGGCGGGTATATCCACTATACATCGTGTACAGCATAGCATAGCGCAGCGCGGGGACGGTTTCGGGTTCAGCCACACTCCATGCAGTGCTGTACTAATTGCGTGGCGGGTGGCGGTTACTGCTTTCCACCGGGGGTTAATCCCGGCATCGGCGTAGGGCGCTGAGATCGCGGCATAGGGCAAATGATCCGGCGCGGGATCCTAACCTCGACCCCCGTAGGTGATCCCTCCCCGCGCCAATGCGCCTCGCGGATCCCTTCGCCAAACACATTACGCCCGGTCGCCCTGTGTGCGGGCCACCCGCGACGCACAAGACGCACGGAATTTGCCGATCTCTGAGCCCGCGAGCCGCAACCCGCACCGCAATTAGCCCCGTCTCGCGATTTTAATTGACGCAATTAAAGGAACGTGGCGAAAATATCCATCAAGGATTATTACGGATGGTAGCGACACGACTGATATATTAATCTTTAATCTATTTCGAGGAGATTTTGAGACTGTTTTCGTCATAACCTCAAATAATCTTAGGTTAGGTCAGGTTGGGATGAAGGAAAGATACACAAAATTGTGGAGAAATTAATCAATCAGTCTTCTTCTATCTTCATCAATAGATGAAATATCGATGAATCTCAAAATATTCAGATTGTGGACTTCAAAAATCGTATTTTAGGTTATGAAAATAATTGTTGGTCAAGGTTTTGAAGAATTCTAGAACAAATCTCTTCAGACGATGCTGAGAAAATTGGCAAAAACTTGTCCAAATCAAGAAAACAGAATTTCGTCGGGAAAATCTTAGGTTAGGTTCGGCTCGGATTTAAAAATGAACAAATTATTCGGTCAAGGGAATAATTTCTCCAAAAAAAATGCCTCCAAGTTTGATCAGATATAAGACTAGAATCGTTTATGTCGATATATGAAAATATCACTAGATTCTAGTAACTTTCGCTCTGATTAGTGCGGATATGATGAATCATAGACACAAAAGTCACTAGATATTTCAATCTCATAAGATTCTAGTGACTTTAACATACAATTATACAATATACAGAAGCTTGAAGAAATTATCAAGATTGTCAGTAAAGTTTGTAGAACAAAAAATAACTAGATAAGGCAAAATCTCACTAGATTCTGGTTACTTTGATGACATTGAATCGCTTTTCAAGTCTTCAAATATCATGACGATGTGAAAAATCTTCAAGAACTTCTTGAACAGAAAATAACTAGATATCTCAAAATTTCACTAGATTCTAGGGACTTTTAGTTTTTCTTTCCAACTGACGCGAATTATTATCACTCATCGTGATACAAGAACTTCTTTCAAGACTGTGAATAAATTTTCTAAAAAAAAATGAAATAACAAAAAATAACTAGATTAGGAAAAATCTCACTAGATTCTAGTGATAAAATTCCTTTGACGGTGACCAGATGCGAATCACCGAAGAGTGAATATCGAGGCTAACAAAGCATAGCAGAGGTACTGTTCTTAAATGATTAACAGTCCGTTGGTGTTGTAGGCGGGTAATTTTACCCGGATAAATGATACAGTTTCGTTATACAACGGTTATAACGAGGGTCCAATCAATAAACAAGATGGCCGACCCGACACCCCTGTTTTATACCTTGTGAAAACACTCTGCACCACAGTGTTTTAATATTTCAAACGATGAACTAATGCGCGCTCCTCCCAGTCTACCTAAAACCCTCGGCCCCTGAATCCAAAGGCAATAATAAATTCTCTCGTCACGAATTCAAAATCTTCATTCAACAATGAACAATGATAATAGAAGAGAAAAATTTAATGATAAAACAAAAAAATTTAATCCAATCCACAAACGAGCGAGGAAAATATAAAGGCTACCACTACATCCCACAGCATCAAGTATTTATGCACTTTCCATTAGCGAGGTGGATTGTGCTTATTAGGGATAAAGTCAAAGGGTTCTTCGTTACTGGGGGAAAGTCGCTTTTCGAGGAATAAAATTGAAGACTCGTAATATCTGAAAAGGTCTTTTCAATTTGCGATTTTTTGAGGAAAGAACTTCATTCACATTTCGAAAAATCAAAAAAATCTTCATTTGAAGTCTTTCTTGTATTGACGATTCGAGGAGGAACCGATGCATCGATTTGAACGACATTTGCAGAGGATGTTGTCTACTCTGAAACGATGATCCAGTGCGATTTTAAACACATTTCGACTTTTCCTTCGGAAACAGTAGCAAAAACTTTATTTTTGTGCAAAAAAGGGAACGTAGTCTTTTTTTGTATCGACGATTCTAGACGAACCGATGCATCGATTTGAACAAAATTTGCAGAGGATGTTGTCTACTCTGAAAAGATGATCCAGTGCGATTTTTAACAGATTTGGACTCCGGGTTCGGAAACAGTAGCAAAAACTTCATTTTTGCGCAACAAAAGGGAATGTACCGTTTCTTGTATCGACGATTTTAAAGGAACCGATGCATCGATTTGAACCAAATTTGTAGAGGATGTTGTCTACACTAGAAAAATGATCCAGTGCAATTTTTACTCCATCGGTCTTCCGGTTCGGAGACAGCAGTGAGTTACTGAACTTTTTCTCATCTACTCGATCCCAGACGAACCACTGTATCGATTTGTCAAAAACCCGTCCAAGCTGCCGTCTGCATTATCCATATTAGCAAGTTCCACTCGCGACTCATTCAATTTTTGATTTCATGACCCACCGTGGCGTGTAATGGCTTAATTCATATGTAAATGCGAGTCGTAACGCCAGGGGCGGAGGGGGGCGTCACACTCCGTACAAAGTGGAGCTCATAAATCTGCAACGGGATACTCTGCATGCTGATAATTTTCCTGGTCCATTCGTTGGTGTAATTTTCTTAAAAACTTCTCGGACTCGGGCGATCGTGGATTATTCAGTGGCTTATCGCCGCCGAGTGAGACGGGACGACAGCGCACCGGTGGCTGATAACTAATTCAAGGGTCGACCGGTGCCGGGGTGCCGGGGCGGAGGCGGTTTAATTGAAACAAATAGAGTGATCGAAGCCGCGGTTCAAGGGGCGGCCGGTACACCACCGGCGTTTCGACAGGAGACCGGGGTGAAACCCTTTCAAGGGATTATGCGCCCGAGTAATGTATGGCAAACATAAATCACTCCCCCCGCTACCCTCGGATCTGTATGTATACCTAATGCCGACGACTGTCGCTTTAACCTACACTGATCTCTCTCTCTGTATCGCTCTCCGACTCTCTGGGAAGGAGGAGAGCACGTCGCGCGAGGGGTTCGACTGTACTAATTGGCCGCTTCTCTCAAAGGCAACGATACCACTGGACATCGAGATCAGTGTCTTTCTGTGCAGATACATTTGTTTCGGAGGATAACTCCGCTCTGAGTGATCCGGGGCAAAAAATGGTAAAAACCTTTTTTGAAGGTTATAAAATTACCTACAAAATCGGTATCCTCATCATTCGGCATAAGAGCGGTGGTTTGCGAGATACAGCAGCTAGAAGTCGATAGTTCACTGAACATCGAGATCAGTGACGTTTTGTGCAGAGGCATTTATTCTGGAGAATAACTCCGCTCTGAGTGGTGCTGGGCAAAAAATGGTAACAACCTTTTTTGAAGGTTATCAAATTCCCTACAAAATCGATATCTTCATCATTCGGCATAGGAGCGGTGGTTTGCGAGATAGAGCAGCTAGAAGTCGATGGATCACTGAACATCGAGATCAGTGACGTTTTGTGCAGAGGCATTTATTCTGGAGGATAACTCCGCTCTGAGTGGTGCTGGGCAAAAAATGGTAACAACCTTTTTTGAAGGTTATCAAATTCCCTACAAAATCGATATCTTCATCATTCGGCATAGGAGCGATGGTTTGCGAGATATATCGGCTAGAAGTCGATAATAAGAAAATACTGTTTCATCAGCTGTTAAAAGTGATCCTAATGGCAACAATTTTTTAGGAATGAATCTTATCAAACAAAATTTTCAGACAAAGTGAATCGTTAGGTGTCGTGTATTGTGGCAGTGGGGACATGGATAGTTCGCCAACTCGTTACACGTAGCCGCCCTGCGCGCCGTCTCACCAGTTGTGTAATTGATAGGGTTGTGGTCTTCTAGTTTCCCCTAGGGATCTAAATTTCACAATAATCGTGGCTGAGTCTCGTACTATACGCAGAGACGAAGTGAATCTCGGTATGATTTAGGGTCACAACAGAGCTTTTTTCATATTTATTTATTTTAACTTGATAACGCATAAAGGAGACACGCGTCGTTTACCATGGGGAATTTATGCCCGTTCCAAATGGGGTTTTTCGGTGCTTTCGCCGCGCGGTTCGTCCCGCTCAGTCATACATACCTCGAAGCTCGAAGATGTGGAAGAAGAAGAAGAGGAGTAGTACGAGAATCGGAGATAGCGAGTCGCCTCGGCCTCCAGCCCCTCAGTCTCGAACCTAAACGTTATTCTCGAACGTCTGGAGGCTCACTTTAAAACGCGTTACTTTGATTGTAATGCCGCTATTCAGCCCGATATCGCGTACCTACGCTTCTCTTCTCGGTCTGTTTGCTCTTCCCGCTGGTCCGCTACACAACGGCTCTGTGTGGAAACGCTGCCCCTTATCGCAAATTACTCTTTCCGAAGGAGGAACTCCTACCCCACGAATATCTTTCTCTCCTCGCTCAGGGGTCGTAACTTTGGACGGTTTAAAACGCTTATTATACAGAGAAGACAGGAACGGCAAATAATACTTTGTTGTGAAACACACGCGGTTGAAGAAGAAGTTTAAGGGGACTCTGTCACCCTTCTGGGCCCAAATTCTGCGATATTTTAGAACCACTTGCGTTCAGACAGGACTTTTTGTCAAAGGTAGTAGTTTTGTCTGTAATCAGAGCGATCGGAGCTTGAAAAATATCCACAACTGACCGAGATATCTAGAGCTGGTTTCTGCAAATAGGTTCGCCTTGTGCAGGATACGACTTTGGAACGACTAGTTTGATTCGGCTGAAATTTCGCGGGGAGACTCCCAACTCGAGTGGTTATGGCAGAAACTAGGATCTTTCAGATGGTCCAAATATTTTCGAAAGTGTGCTCATTTTGGTGATTTTTTTCTCCTTTTTATCGGTTTTGAGCGCACATTTTTTATCGTAAGTCACGAATTCCAGTTCCGAAGTGAAATATCCTAGTTCCTGACAGAACTACATGCATCGGGAGTCTCCACGCGAAATTTCAGCCAAATCGGACGAGTCGTTCCAAAGTTATCGTGCACGAAGCGAACCCATTTGTAGAAAGCAGACTCTACTTCAAGCTGCGATGTCTCAATCAATTGTGGATATTTTTAGAGGTTTGAGAGCTCAGATTAGAGATCAAACTACCCCCTTCGGGACCACATATTTCGCAAATGATTGAAAGATAGTCCTGACTGAATACAAATGGTTCTAAAATGTCAAATATCGCTGAATTTGGGCCCGAAAGGGTGACAGGGTACCCTTGAGCTCATTTTTCAAACCGGTATTACAGAAGAACCAGAGCATCGATTGGAACGAAATTTACACAGGTTGTAGTTCACGATGGAAAGAAGAAACCCTGAAATTTTCAAACCATTCGGACTTCTGGTTTTCAATCTGGATCAAAAACTCTATTTCCTACATCAGGAATACACGCTTCCAAAAATTCTGTGACAGACCTGAAACCGAAAAATCGAGTCGATACTCTCAAAGAATACGTAAAAGTAGCTATCGCGGAGAATCGGAAGTGAATGACGTTATACCTCACCGTGCTTTACAGTCCTCGCAATCGATCAGTGTAAAGTGGTTCGGATAATAAATAGCGAGCACTCGAGTGGCATACGCGAGTAGGTGCACGACACGTTCGAAGGACCGTCATTCAGCCGTAAAAGCAGAGGCTTGTACAGGTTTTATTCGCCGGTGGAGGAAAAGCTTTCCTTCCCTCATGCATGAGGACCCTGCCCATCGATTGGGTCTCCGTTTCCAATACCTGATCCAGTATGAGTGTAAGAATTTGCTCCAGAATTCTTCGAACGATCTTCACAATTATGCAGACTGGCCTCGCCTCAACACCCGCTGCATAAATCGATGTTGCATTTTATGCTCAGGATGTACAGACACCCGGTAATATAATCTTCTGGACGAAAGGAAACAGGCGGCTTGAGGCAATAGGCTGAGTGGTGGCGCCCAAACCCGGCTGGAGAGACAGCCTCGACTGGGTGTGAAGGGAGAGAACCTTTTTTTTTTTATATACGAAGTGGTTTTTTTTCGCGCGGGCGACAGGGCATTCAAGGGAATTGCTCCGAGGCGACCCCCCCACACCCCCAGACCTTCGTTTCCTGACCGGCTGGTCTTGATTTTCAAAATGTTAACGCTTGTGGGCTGTGTATAGCCGCCCCGGCGGCGGGGGAGAAAAGAGAGAATCAGATTGGCGAGTTAATATTTTCCAATATTTGTGGTAAACGTGACGGAAATCGCGGTGGTCCGATTCAGGAAATGAATCCTGTTTCTAATTTCCACTACCCGGGTGGCGCAAGCAGACGGAGGGATTTTGTGACGGTGTTGAACAAAAAAAAATTGAGGAATGGGAAGATGAGAGAATGAAAATCCCTTGAAGACTGAAAAAAGAACTAGATTAATCGGAATTATCCCTAGAAGATGAACGAAAATTGAAAGAATGTAGATATAAGAGAACAAAAATCCCTAGAACACTGAAAAAATGAAACTAGATTGATCGAAATTATCCCTAGAAGATGAATAAAAATTTAGAGAATGTGAGGATGAGAAGATAAAAATCCCTAGAAGACTGAAAAAAATACTAGATTGATTGAAATTATCCCTAGAAGATGAACAATAATTGAAAGAACGTAGAGATAAGAGAGCAAAAATCCCTAGAACACTGAAAAAATAAAACTAGATTCATCGAAATTATCCCTAGAAGATGAATGAAAATTTAGAGAATGTGAGGATGAGAAGATGAAAATCCCTAGAAGACTGAAAAAATAACTAGATTGATTGAAATTATCCGTAGAAGATAAACTAAATTCCCTAGATTTCTTTCTAACCATGTTTCAACTGCCTTCAACAGTTTCAAAGCGTTTCTTATTAGTTCCTTCATCATTGTATCATTGTATCATCAAAGACTTGAGTTTCTTTGACTTGAAAAAATCCCTAGACTGTTGGAGAAATTTACTATATTTTTTTCGTACATTTTTCAAGTGTTGTATACCGATTTTTCTCAACAGTATCACTCAAATTAGAAGAAAAAACTTTTATTTGAAAAAAAAATCCCTAGATTCAGCTTTTTTCTTTTACATTCAAATCAGTCTCTACGACTCTTAGATTTTTTCGAGTGAAAAAAAAATTCCTAGACCGTGAAAAATCCCTAGATTTGTTGTTAACTCTTAATTAACAGTTTCCAGGAATTTTTTTCAGTCACATTTTTCGATTTTTATGACCACAAAATTGTCTAAAAAAAGTTCTTAGATCGTAGAAAAGAATCAAAATCCCTAGAATTTTTTGTCAACTCTTTGGAACAGTTTCTAGGGATTTTTCGACTGTCATAACAAAAAACTGGTAAAAAAAAGTCCCTAGATCGTTGAGAAGAATAACAATTTTTTCCTCGATATCTGAGTTTCAATTTGCAAACGTGAAGGATTCAGAGTCCCCAGAGTATGTGATCCGTTTGTCGTGAATATTTCAGTCTCTAAAAATTCGACGTTTTAATCCTGGGATGTGGAAATTGGAAAAAGCTGAAATATATAATAGTCGAGATCGAGGGACGGGGGGGTAGGGTAATATACGTGGGAGAGACTTTATCCTCAACCAGAAATGAAACGTATAGAACCCATGTATCTCGAATATAATATGAATGCTCAAGCGCGTATGCCATCCCCTTCACAATCCGGACACACATTCAAACCGAGTCGAGTATCGCGTAATAGCTGAGCGAAATGAACGCGCTCAGCCCGTATTACGTATCGAGCACAACCACCACGATATAAAAAAATATCTATACATATACATATATTGTGAATAAGCTTTCCAATTTCCGATATTTTCCATGACATTTTTCTATTAGCTCTCCTTCCACAGTCGTACGAATATCTCCCATCATGCTCACAGCTAAATTTTATCCCGGATTCCGACTGTAGCGATTTTTAAATCATTTTCTACCACACATGCATTAAAAACTCGTATTATTTTTTGCCACAGTTTTTTTGAACGGGGAAATAAAATGGGGAAAAAAAATTGCCAGCGGGAGAAAAAACTTTGGCAGGGAGAAAAAAAAAGTCTCGTTACTTTTCCTCGTTTTTAATGCATGTATGCGGTAGAAAATAACTGTAACGCGATGACTGTACGGCGAGTGGTTGTGCAGTCTAGTGCGACACAATTTCTTGAGATCAAAGTTAGAGAAGCATAAAACGTTTCATTACAGAATCGTTTGATCACGCGAGGACTGCACGAGCGCATATAGAAACGTTTTAGTAAATTGTCTGACGTCGTTGGTCCGTTTTTCGAATCCAGGGAATATCGAGAGCCTCGTGAACCCCTCGACTTAGCAATTCAGCCGGCAATCTCGCACGTTTTAGGGCGCCGATGTTTAAGGGTGGTTTTATAGTGTCCGGCGCAGAGGTCAACCGCGGTTGAGATATATCAGCCCCTGCCTCCCCCGGCTCCCGCGCGGTGCCGCAGGTTGATGGATCGAGTATCCGGACCCGCGTTTATTATACGAGAGTCCATCCCTCAGTTTCGGGTTGGAGGCCGTTCCTTATTTCCATTCGACAATTGCGGCGCGATAACCGCGCGTCCGGTGGAATACGGTTGTAACCGGGAACGGAAAAACGGAAAAAGGCTCCAGCCGGCGGCCGCACGCGGGTCGAGGGCCGGGGGAAAGAGCGGTAACTGAACTTCTGAATCCAGTCGATACATCACGCCTCTGGAAGCTCTCGGCCCCGCCTTCGCCACCCTCGTCACCCTCACCTCGCACACCGTGCCCCGGGACGCCCGCACCTTAAACCGAGAACGCGGAATGCTCCGCCCAGCATCTTGCCACGGGATTCACTCATCTTACGCCACCGGCTACGTACCACCGTCGAGAGTCGTGGTAATGATCGCAGAAATTTTCGAAACACGGTCTAGGGACTTTTTACGGTTTTCCCCTAGACGTGAAAAATCACTAGATTACATAGTTTAGGATTTTAGAGACGTCTGAACAATTTTCGAAGGACTGTCAGCAGATTTTTCAAACGATGTTACTGAAACCACGAAAAAGTCCCTAGATTATTGAAAAAATAACTAGATTCGTTTTCATCAAGATTTTAGAGACGCCTGAACAATTTTTTGAGGTCGTTTGGCAGATTTTTCGAACGATATTACTGAAACCACGAAAAAGTTCCTAGATTGTTAAAAAAATAACTAGATTCCTCATACAGGATTCTAGAGACGTCTGAACAATTTTCTAAGGTCTTTCAGCAGATTTTTTAAGTAGTATAACTGGAACACTACGAAAAAGTCCCTAGATTATTTTAAAAATAACTAGATTTTTTTTCATCAGAATTTTAGATATGTGTGGCCAGTTTTCAATTGTCTTTGTTTAGATTTGTCAAACTGCATTGAAAATTCTATGATTTGTCTCCACGCGGAAAAAATTCCCTAGATTATTGAACAAATAACTAGTTCTTCTAATGCCAGGATCAGTTCAATTTCGTTCATCAGTTATCGAAGGAATTATGTCGGATTATTCAAAGTGGCATAACTGCAAGTGTGAAAAAGTCCTTACATAATTGAAAAAATTACTAGATAGTTCCCAAACTATTAGGAAAGTCCATAGTTCTTTGATAAATTCCCTAGAATTCTGCTCAGCAAGGTTTGACAGCCTTTGAACAGTTTCTACGTTGAAAAAAATAACTAGCTTTCAAATCTTATCACTAGAATCACGCTTTTTCTACCCATAAAAAACCCTACACTTCTTTTCAACGGATTTTCAATTCTTCTGGACAGTCTTCAAGAACTTTTTACCACGTCATGACACTGAACGATCGATTTTTTCTCTCCAAGAAGTAAAATTCCCCAGATATTACATCATATTTTTCAAGTGGTATTACTGAAAGGGCTAAAAATTCCCTCAGTCCTCTTGTTAGCAGAGATTATGAACTCTTTTAAACCGTTTGAAGGGGGATTTGATCAGATAACCAGAACCTTGTCTCACAAAAAGAGAATAAAAGTCCCTAGATGATTGTAAAAAAGTGACCATCTGAATGACTCGTCTTCCCCCGGGCAGTAAAAGTCCCTAGATCATATATTTTCCACAAAATGGTCTTTTTAGAAACTGTCTTATGGTAACTGCGAGTAACTTAGAAGTGCAACTGGCTCATTTTACCAAAAGCGTAGATGAAGGAAGGGTGGTGGAAGCGCTACGATGGTACGGGAAAGGGGGGCAGCTAGCATTGAAGCGAAGAAGACAATCCTATCTGAAAGGCAAGTGTCTTCCCAAGATGCGGTAAACTTTTCCCAAAGTTATACCGTGGTCGTATGCCGGGTGCTGGGTACTGGGCTGTTCGTTCGTTCCTTCCTTCCTTCCTTCACGTTTCCTAGCTCTTGAGGTATATACGTTCTGAATTCAGACAAAAGCAAGCAACTTTTGTAATTAAAGTTGCCCACTGCCCCACCTAAACCCAGCCTGACTCTATCTCTGTGTCTCTCTAAGTCTTCAGAAACACTCACACACACACAACTTCGGACACTAACTTTGAAGAATAAAAATCTATTCGACCGATTAAAATCAGGAAGAGGAGGAGGAGGAAAAGAGGCAGTAAAATATTCAGCGATAATGACGACTGGCTCTAAGCTCGTGGCTTAGGGTTTTGTCGGTTGACTAGAGGCAGCACGCGACGGTGAAAAAAGACGAGCTAGTCAACCACCTCGTTCTTGTTCTTATTTTTGTTCATTTTTTTTTCTTCTTCTTTTCATTCTCGTTTGCTTCTCCTACTTGGTAGGATTAATTATCTTGTTAGCGGTTGGGTAGACCCCTTCGAGCGCGGCATCACTTTTGAACGTGCGACTGTCTGAAGTATGAGGTTTTCTTGCGTGCTTATTCCGAATTGATGAGCCGGGGCTTCTCCTGCTCCTATTCCACTAGAGTTTAGGGTAATTAAAGAAAATTATGTAATCACGATCAAGCGCAGACGAATTTTTTTCGCTGACCCTTCCGACTGTGGTCGAGTATTCAATTGTTTAATTCATCCTCTGAATTAAAGGACAAAGTAATCTTAAGTCGACTGCTTGCTAACATTAAGAGAACCTTCTCAATTGGCGACCACCCAATTCGCTGGACTGGATAGCTCTTTCTCTCGCTCTTATCACATTGATGAACGCGTGCTTCAAGTACGGAACCCGATTCTGTTACCTGAAAACCACCATCTTGGAGGAAAGGTGCTGAGAAGCAGTTTTTTGACGATATCTCGATAACCGAGCGTTTTATCGATACGATTGTCCATACAAAAAATGAAGATCGTTAAATTCTCTATCGAAAAGGTCTTATACACTTTTCGTCTATGTTCAACGGTTGAGGAGTATCGTAACGCTGAATTTTCGAGAAAACTGATCGAGGATAAACAGTTTTTCAAATATTCACCAGTGAATTACTCCCCAACCGATGAACATAGAGGAAAAGTGCGTGGGACCTTTTCGATGGGGAATCAGACGATCTTCATTTTTTGTAATGACCGTTTTGTCGATATGGGCACCGGTTACGGAGATATGATCGAAAAACTGACCCCGAGCAACCTACAGCTTATTTCGACCTGTTAATTCGACTACCCAACCGAGTTTGATGCAATTTTAGAGTCGAGGGTTTGGCTTGAAACCTCCTAAATTTTTCTCCTCTTCAAACTTAGGTCAATAAATTAACCGTAATAACAAACGTGTCGCTGTAACGAGCCAGATTTTTATCACGAAACTACCACGTCCAGCTGCCACATTCGCTTCTGGCTCTTCGTAGAGTCGACCAGGGGTCAAACGACTCCGTGTACAACATACCTCGAGAGAACTCAACGGTCAGCCTATTACAGTGAGAATCCAGGATTTTTTAACCACAATGTCCCGCATGCAGGACAATTAGTTTAGTTTAACCGCTCGAATGTGTCCACGCGGGAGCCACGACCTCGTGAGAAAATATTCTTCATACACACCAGACCCACTCCCATCCGATTTGGGCCAGCACCCGTATGGGCGCCACGAGACACTTCTTTGACTCGTCCGAAGCCGCGCGTCCCATCGATTATCTGTCCACTGATTTGGCGAAAGTGAGAGTGAACAAAAAGAAAAAAAAAAGAAAGGAGGAAAAGCGTGCTCGAGGGACGTTAAGAACTCCGAGACAGTCTACACGAGAATACTTTTTAGCCGTTAGCGAGGTTCCCCCCATCCTCGATTTGTCGTCGATGAGCGGGATTAAAATTGCGGGTGGAAGACAGAAAAGATCGTTGGAAGGGAAGATATTCGAAAATAAACATGTACGTTGGAACGTGACAAGAGTCGACGTTGTTTTCTTAAGAAGAACGAAAATAAACTCGAGTTGGTTCGTCAAGACAAGAACCAAAAAAAAAACGTCGGTAGAGGGAAAAGACTCGAGGGGTTTGCCGGTAAAAAACTAAACCGCTACTGAAATAAGCGACCTATTGACCCCACGGGGTGTCTAACCGCCTTATAACAATGACGTATTCAATTTCGGGAACTCGAATCAGAAATAGAACTCGGGAGGAACTCGACGTTTTCCTAAAACAGGGGTGTTAATTCTAATTTCATTGTCGAGAACGCGCGCTGCCAGATGATGAGCGATTATTGAGATCATTTTCATCGTTTGAGGTTCTTGCCTGTTAGAAAAATGCTACGATTGATCATTTCTTCGAAATCAGCTCGTTTCTCCATCCAAATTGACCACCAATATCGAGAAAATGAAGAAGAAATTTGATCCAGACAGTAGAGACTGGCTTCAGAAGTTTTGTACGCTCCCACCTGAGCTGTACCTGGATCACTAAAACCGTTCCAATACCGTCAATTTTGAGTATTTCGGGGCCAAATTGGGCGCAAAATGTTCAGAATGAATGGAGCTACGATGTCGAATCGCCAACCGAGTGATCAGACCAGTGATTGGTCCGCGATAACGAGGAGAAGAGCGCAAGGTGGAAATATGTAGCGGGCACGGCTCGTCGCACATGTCGGTAGGATGTCAGTGGACAGATGCGATATTGCCGGGAGTCTAGACCTCCGGCAAATATGAGAATCCTGACACTTCCTGCTCCTCGAGTTTTGAGAGCGAGTCGGTGCCGGTGCTCGGGGACGATTCACCCTAATTCCCACAGGACCGAGGAAATTCCTGCCTCCTCATCCTCGTCGTCGTCCCCACCGAAAACATTATCATACACTCCCACGCGACGATCCTCTTCTTCTTCTCTTTTTCTCTTTCCTCCTGTTTTTTCCTCCTCACCTCCTCACCTCCTCGTCGTCTTGCCCAGGGGGAGAAACGAAATCATCCCACGATGACCCGCACGGAGAGTGTCGCGGCTTCCCGGAAGCAAAACTCCACCACATTTACATCGTTATTGGTATACAGTCGGACTCAGGACTCCCCGAGGGACGATCGAAATCCCGGTCTCAATAATCGATCGAGAAATCGGTAAGAGTAATTATTACGAAGCACTTGGAGTCCCTGGTCAAAAATAATTTATACGATTTTCTACGATTTTTCTACGAAACTTTCTACGTAGAAACTAAGATTTCCCTGACCGTATTTTCTATTAAGAAAATTCCACAATTTTCAATTTTCTTTGTAGAACCTCATATTTTACACGAAAAAAAAACTATAACTAGAAAATTACAATTTTCTACGTGAAAAATAAGATTTTATTTCGAGAATTCCACAATTTTCTATGTAGAAATCAAGATTTTCATGTAAAAAAAAACCCACAATTTTCAATCTTCCTCATCAGACTCTTTTTCTTTCCATGGAAAATAAACTACAACAAGAAAACTACAATTTTCGACGAGAAATATGAGATTTTCTTGCTTTGAATTCACAATTTTCTATGTAAAGACTAAGGTTTTCATATAAAAGAACCACAATTTTCAATTTTCCGAATACAAAAAAATTTCTAATAAGAAAATTACAATTTTCCACATGAAAATTAAGATTCCCTCACAAAAAACCCGCGATTTTCAATTTTTGTTTCTTATAATTCGTAGTTTCGTCTTATTGGATTATTTCGTGATCAGTGTCCGTAGGTCCTGATCAAATTTTCATCAGATTCTGTCCGCGTTCCTACGATCTTGAAAAATAAGAAGAAGTATAAGAATAAGAAGAATAAGAAGAATAAGAATAAGAAGACAAAAATGAATCTAGAGAATCCTTCTACCCTCGAGGTCACAAAAAATGAGCGATTCAAATCGATTCAGCCTGCGTGGCGTGGCTGGCTTCTTATCTGCATACCTGGTTGCTATTGTATCTACAAAAAGAGAGACAGAGCGAGAGACTCCGAGCACATCTTCTGAGGGTCTCTAACCAAGATGACTTTTGATCGGGGCGAAGAGAGTTTACCGATCCGTAACCGTCGCGCGGATAGATCAAATTGACGATCAGTCGAGGCTACGGTCTTCCCCGATCAGCACCGTCATCCGATCCAAAAGACATTCACGACAGGATCGAACCCACAGCTCGATAACCAGTGGGTATAGTAAATAGTAATTTCGTTTGGTCAAATATTTCCTGTCAACTTTCTGATTATAAGCCATTACTATTTCGTGTGACGCGAGTTTTAGCAATTTCAAGCGATTACTATTTCATCAAACGTTAGTTATTAGCAATTTTAGCAATTTCAAGCCATTACTATTTCGTATGAGGGAGTTTTAGCAAATTCAAGCGATTACTATTTCATCAAACGTTAGTTTTTTAGCGGTTTTAGCAATGTCAAGCCATTACTATTTCGTATGAAGTGAGTTTTAGCAATTTATAGCAACTTCAAGCCATTACTATTTCATTACACGTTAGTTTTTACCAATTTTATCAATGTCAAGCCATTACTATTTCGTATGAAGCGAGTCTTAGCACTTTCTAGCGATTACTATTTCATCACACCTTAGTTTTCAACAGTTTTTAGCAATTTCAAGCCATTACTATTACGTATGAAGTGAGTTTTAGCAATTTATAGCAACTTCAAGTCATTACTATTTCATCACACGTTAGTTTTTAGCAATTCTAGTAATGTCAAGCTATTACTATTCGTTACTAACTCCAATTGACGGCCAAGTTATATCAAATTTTCAGTAATTTTTAGCAATTCTAGTAATGTCAAGCTATTACTATTCGTTACTAACTCCAATTGACGGCCAAGTTATATCAAATTTTCATTAATTTTTAGCAATTTTGGGTCATGACTTTTCTTCATTTTCATTTCGTTTGGTCAAATATTTGCTGTCACCTTCCTGATCCAATGAGGATCGATCATTTTTCTAAAGTTGAGTCACATAAACAGTCAGATATAGGTACCTCGATAGGTATGTAAGGAATTGTGGGGGGACTGGGGGAACTAGACTGAAGAGAGACTGGAGTAATGGAGACGCACATGCCTCGTGGGGTGTGTAATGAGAAACATCCCTGCTCTTTCGGGGTTTTTGGTAAAACCGCGGAAGGCGTGACCCCTCGCGGACCTTTGACGGGAAATAGTACCGGGCTATTCCTGGTATCCGTGTATTTTACGCTACTACGCGACTATTAATGAATTTTTCAGAGAAACTTAGGGAAGATGAAATGTTTGGTTACGGATCGAGTGACCGAAACGTTTTCCAACTACTTTACGAGATTTCAACGATTTGAAATTATGACTACTAGTAATGTTACTGAAAAAGATTCCAGAAGATGAGGAAAGTTGTACTTAGTAACGATCTTAAGCGATTTGGAGCCTTAGCAATTTCATTAAACGTCAAATTTTAGCAATTTGGAGCAATTTTAAGATATTACTATTTCGTTTGAAGCGAGTTTTAGCAATCTCTAGTAATTCTAAGCCATCGCTATTTCATTTGAAGCGAGTTTTAGCAATTTTTAGTAATTCTAAGCCATTACTATTTCAATTAGAAACGATGCGATGTCAAATACATCGAAGATAGTCGCTCGCTCCTCAGGATACAAAAATTTTGGCGGGAATTTGAAAAAAAAAAAATCGGACACCAACGTAGCTGGCATTCAAAGAAATTGTAAAGCGTTAGGATATATCGGGTCTAATTATGGTATCGGTACACAATAAAACTCCGAGTCGCCCTCCTCCGCCCACTTTGCGTTGAGAAAAACCGTGCCTCTGGTCACCTCGGTACCTGCCAGGTGCGAGTGGGACTCGGTCTCGTTTCCTGTGTCCGTTTCGTCCGCCCCCAGAGGCACGCGCGGTGTAAATGTCAAATAAATAGTTTGCTAAATGGAAAATTTTGACAATGAGGTAATTCGCCGGTTATTGCTTTTCTCTTTCTGCTTTTTCTTCTTTTCTTTTTTTCTTTTTGGTCCTTTTTGTTGGTCTTCCGTTGCGAGACCGGTTCGAAAACCTTCGGTCACAATGCGGGCGAAGCTAACGCGCACGCGACAGGCGTGTCCGGGTATACAATCGAATGAAATTTGACCAGATTGAGAATTCCGTTTTTGTTACTTGGGGAGAGGTTTCGAAGACTGACCAAGGTTTCGGTTTTACACAGGGCTTGCAAAACGTATCAATTCTAGAAACTAGTGTATATACCATCTACAGTAAAGAATTATCTAGTGATTTTTTTGTTGTCTTCTTAAACGACGCATTATTTGAACAATTTTTGATTGAGATATTAATTTTTGACGATTTTAGAGACACTAATGAACGTTTTTGAGAAACTAGAATATGACTGGATTTTTTATTTCATCAGTTTTAAGCCGTTTTTTTGAATCTTTGAAAACCCGAATTTAGACCAACAAAAAATCAATCGACGATAACTTGAGAATGAATTGACCGATTTCGATCAAATTGGTCTCAATCGACGCAGTTTTTCAAAACTCAAGACTGTCTGAAATTTGGATTTAATCAGTCAAGTCGTTTTTTAGATATTGAAAAAACAAAATTCGGAAGAACAATTCAATTGACGATATCTAGAGAATGAGTCAACCGATTTTGATCGAATTAGTCTCAAACGACGCGTTTTTTCAAAACCCAAAACTGAATCAATTTTGGACTTGATTGGTAAAGTCGTTTTTTAGATATTGAAAAA
>JAFFZH010014070.1:12098-47928 GCA_018420115.1 Euura saliciscinereae | reverse complement strand
TTACCATATCATTACCATTCGATGACCATATCATTGCCATATCATGACCATTCCACGACTATTTTACGAGGATTTGTTGACCATCTCATGACCGTTTCATGACCATTTTATGATGATGATATCCCCACGAGCATTTCAATTTAATTAGTGTGATTTCCAAAGTATTTTATGGTATATAATCGACGACGAGTGTCCCAACTATTTTAGGAGTGGGATACTCTTGTCAATATCTGGATTTTGGGGAAGGATTTTGTCGATAAAATGTTTGAATCGAGTTTGCCTCTGGCTAATAACATTTTTCCCAATAAACTGTGCACCATGATGAAGCATTTATGGGATGATATATAGATTGAAAAAAAGGTCTCAGAAGAGATATCGGTAAACAAGTATGTCATTAACCGTTAGCTACCTGAGGCATTTTTCATTATTGGAAAATGGCCCCGGCGTAGATAACAAGTTTTAGCTTTTTCCTTTCTTTTTTTTTCCTTTTCGTTTATCCTTTCAATCTTTTTATTTTTCGACCGATTCTCTACTCTATCTGCTCATCGATTCTGGTCTCCTCTTTCATTTTATCATCTGACGCCCGCGCGGAAGCTCTTACACTTTAGTTCCCTCCTATTATTCAGCAATTTCCATAGAATCAGGAATAAATTCCCTTTCTATTATAAAACCGAGATAAATAGCTGAGAAATTTATCTTATGCAGGATGAGATTACGCCAATCTCTTCCACTACCGGTCTGCAGACTGTTCGATAATAAATTATACGAAAAGAAGGAAAAAAAAAATGGTAGGCAACGATTAAGGGGACCAGTACAGCGTGATTCAACCCCTTAATATATAATCTCATAGAATTTCTCACCGATATTAACGAATCACTTATTTCTTGAAGCCACCAAGAATTTCGGGGAATCGAGAAATAGTTTTTTTTCTTTCACGCTTCCCACAGCAGCTAGTTAGGTACCCTGTGTAAACAGGGGTGCGACCGGTAACCTCCCGAAGAATATACATATAGACAGAGGCATAAATTGTTTCAGGGTATCTTTGGCCGGTAACCATTTACGGATGGTCATGAATAGAGGAGATGAGAGTTTCTCGGTGTTTACAGAGCCTTGGGAATAGAATATGATTCTCAAACTCGAACTTCGCCATATCTTTATACGTACACACTGCAACTCACAAGACGGGGTTTCGGCATAGACGGTAAAGATATTTCCCAGTGAATTATAGACTTATGAAATAACGGTAGGGAAATGAGAGATGCAATATTAAAGTTAAGCTCTTTCTCCTTTCCTCATCTCTCTTTCTTTCTCACTCTGGGTTTTCTCATTGAAGAATATAATCAGAAGAGAGGATGTACTAAACGCAAAACAATTCCCTCCTCCTTATATGTATATAGCTTTACCTCATAAACTTCGTCGCTCATTTTCCTCTGGCTCTATATAAGCTCCGTGGACTCGTAAAGTTTTAGGCTCCAAAACGGTCGAGTACACAGAAAAAAAAAAAATCGTCATCAACGTCTTTTTTTATGGAGAATTTCATAAACTTCCAAATTGATCGGACATTTTTTTTTCACCTAGAAGCAACGGGAAGTGAGATAAGGGATGAAGAAGATCGAAACCGTTTCTATTTCTTTTTCTAAACGGTATTTTTTTATACCATTTATTTGACCCTCTGTATGTTTTACCGCTTCTACTGATACGGGGATCGTTAGACCCGGGATAAATTCGCGTTTCTGAACCGCCTATGCACGTTGGTCGAAGGTAAAAGTAGAGGTTGAAAGTTACGTATGTACGTAGTTGTTACGGCTATCACGATCTTTGCGGTTACGTCCCAGCCATTTGACCGCTTGATCGTTTGTCCGTTTGGTCGTTCCCTCGTTTCAACTGGCCAAACTACTGCCATACTATAACATTTCCCGAGGATATACCCCGAACACACGCCCAGTTATCAAGCGATCCTCGTTTAACGGAACAACTTCGTGTTACCACTTTAGACTGGAAAATAACGTTTTATACGACCATGTTTTACTTTTCCAATTTAGATGGATAAAATTACTAAAAACTGTTCTAAAAAATTCTTCTTCTTTGGTCGTGACGTAAAAATTCACAAATTCACTATAGTCTAGTCAAATTAGCAGAAATATTAAAAGTCCTGGCCTCTAACTAGATGGCTTGATCCACCATGTAGAGTTGAAGGTGCTCGAATTCAGTTTTTTCATTATATCTCGAAAACTATTGATACTATGGTCACGAAGGTGATTATCGAAAATGAAGTTTATTAAATTATCTACAAGAAAGGTTCGATACATTTTTTTCATATCTTCGATAGTTTTTGTGTAATACGGAGGGAAAAAGTATCGATATATGTATTTCCTGTCCCAGGGCTCCAGTGAAAATTATGTATGTGTTCACTGGAGTATTAGAGAAAAACTATCGAAGATACGAGAAAAATGTATCCAACCTTTGTTGTAGAGAATTTAGTAAGCTTCATTTTGTATAATGACCTTCGTGACGATGGGATCAACAGTTGTCGAGATATGATGGTAAAACTAAATTTGAGGAAATTGGATTTAAGATCCATCCATCAGGGAACAATATAAAATTGGCAGGAAAATTTATTATTGCAAAATCAAACTTTGATAATAGAAAACTAGCTAGAGCCCCAGTTTCTGATTTCGTCGATGTCGCAGCTTCTGACACCGCCAGTTTAGTGTTTTAGAGTAGTTTTTTGCTCACCTCACGTTACGGTTTAATTCTGATCAAATTTTCGTGTATTTGATATACGTCTTGTATTGCTACAAGTTTGCACTATGTCTGCATGTCTGTCAATTATTGTATCCATCAGAGGTACATACGTATACCGAATATATGTATAATTAATCAGAAACGTAGCGTGTCGCCTCCATCAGTCAAACCACGAGTGTTGGTATGACGTGTGACGATGTGACAACAGAGGCACGGAAATCTGTTTGGAATTCTATACCGTCATTTCTGACGAATGAAGCGACATCCCCAAAGTGGTAGTAGACGCGGGTACGCCAACGACAGATAAAATAGTGTCTCGTCTACCACAAGGAATATCGATTCGCGTGTAAAACCGTAGTGCGAATTACGGGAAAAGAAATAATAGCATCGCACAGTTTTCTCATCCAGTTAATGAATTTCAGGAATTTTACTGTTTTTTTTTCTTTCTCATTTATCATTTACTTTCGAGTAAATTAGAAAGAATATAGAAGAGGAATTTTCGAGAACCGAAAAGGGATAAATAACTGGCCGAGTACTAGATTCGCTAATAAACTCCCAGCTGCGTAGCTGCCCTCGTTCTAATTATCCCAATTATACATTCAATTAATTAGTTCAGCTATACGAGGTCGAAAACTTTACCATCTCCACGCAAAACAAACTTGAGATTAATTTTCAATCATTTTTATTTCACCTTTTTGAAACCCTCTACGAAAACATTCGTACGTTTTATCTCTCGGTAAGTACTCGACAGTTTTTTCTGGTTTCAGCTCTTGAAACTCGGCGGTTAAACGAAATAAACTCATAGCCGAAATGCCCGGGGCTTTTACCTACTCACCTAAATACTCGAAGAAATTTTTTTGCCTCTTAATTCCCTGATTTTTACATTTACAACATTGGATTTTATCCATTCCCGATTTTTTTTTATTTTTTTTTTTAAACTCTCTTGGATCTCCTTCGTTTTTCTTATCTCTATTTCCCAACCTCCAGAGGCGATCCCGACTGCAGTGGAGGGTTGGGAATATAATCAGAGTGTCAAAGCAGATCGAAAGCTGATTTCACCGCTAGTTAAACATTCGATTTCTCGATTTTCCCCAGCATTTACCCAACTCCTGCTGCAGTACCGCAGATTCCTATCTAGAACTGCGCTTCGGTACTTCGTTCCAATTCCACCATCGTACTATACTTGAAAAAAAAAAGATATTCCGGTAAAGGGGTGAAGATATAAACGAGGGCAAAAATCAACAGATCCATAAATAGTCGGGTAGATAAAAGGATTTCGAGGAAATCCACCAATTTCCACCGTCCAATCGAACTCTTTTTTTCCATTTTCGCCCTCTTGAACCTTTCCGAACGTTCAAAGATCTTTCAATAAAATTGGATCTGCCCCAAATAAAGAACGAGTTGGTTTGGACTGACTATGAGCCAGACTTTGGAACTCCCTTTATTGATTCTGCCTCCGGCTATTTTGAATTTTGCAAATCTGACCTCAGATTCGAGATCAGCGACCCAAAGAACCATATGGTACCAAATTTCATTCAAATCCGTTGATCCGTTCTCAGGATATTGGGATTTTTATCGCATTTTATAAAATTTTCTCTGAACCTGAAAACGTTCATTTTCCGGTTGATTACAATAACTTGCTTTTTTCTCTGAAACCAGTGAAAATGGGAAGTTGAAAAAAATTGGACTCTTCTACTCGAAAATCTCTGCGTTAGAAATAGAGTAAATTCCGGTATTGGGGTAGCAGAGGCGGGATGCCGATGGGGTCGCGCTATATCATTGCAATTTTACGCTCAAATGAATACCGCGGAGATCCCTCGACCCTCGGCAAGTTAAAGCCAAGTTGTATAAACTTGGGAGTGATTTGTGTGGCAAAGTCCGTTGGAATCTTGGCCAACCCCATTCTAGTCTGATTTTATCCCATTCGTCCTTTTTCTCGATTTATTATCATCGTCTGCACCTAGTAGCCCCAAGGTTTCTGACCCTGTAATTGCCCACTTTAGCATCTGACCAAAGTAATTCACTTCACTTGAGGTCAAAAATGGTAGAGCCCTCGTTTTGTTAAGCTAGTTGAGGATCTAGTTCGGGTTGAAAAGGGCCCAAAATAATGCGATTTGCAAAAAACTTTTACTGTCAATATCTGCAAAGATCCAATCCGAATCTGATTTTTGAAGTGTTCTTATCCAGGCCCAACGGTGATATGAATCTACTCTTCTTTCTATTCTGAGATTCAAAAAAAAAAAAAATCGAGATTGCTGTAACTCAAGTACTTCATCAGCAGTAGCAATTCCAGCGGAAGGTTCTTTGGAGGCCTTTTGGGTTCATCGCATCGAATTTTCAGCTTATATGGATTACATATTGTGTTTTTTTTTCCTAGTTTTGAATGTAAAACCTTGTGAGAAGAAGTTGGCATCGGTGCAATACCAATTATAGAAAATAGTTTCTAACCCGAATTACATCCTTAAAATCCAGACGAGCATATGATACAATATTCCGTTGAGTCTCGTCCACACACGGCCGTGTCAAACGTGAATTAATGCAACGGTGACAGCGGCAGTCTGGAGCGAGACCAAGAGCAAGAGCATTGTTGTTGATAAGTAAATAAAGCCTTTCCCCAAGTCTCGACGAGAAACAGGGAGTAAGTTAAGTTTTAGTAGACTCAGGGAGGCGGGGGACGTCACGACAACCACCAGGTAACTCTGTTTATTAACTTTATGACGAGGAACAAAACTTTATCCATAAAACCACCCCCCTCTTCCCACGCTCCTCTGCGTCGTTGTATATATTATACACGTGGTATCAAAGTACCAGAAAATCCTCTTCGTTAAGACCTCGTTACACAGACCTTGAATTTATTTCATTACAAAATTTGAGGATAGAAAGAAAGAGGCGAGATTCTTTTCATTTTTAGACACATTGCAGATGTATGAAAAATCGAGTGTCGAGTTCCGTTCGAGTTGAGAAGGCGGAAGATACCCCGTAGAGAATTGGCTCAGTTTGAATTTTATATACCCGTATTGCATTCACGTAGAAAAATTTATCCCATGTCGCGTATATACCTCGCGTAGAAAAGGTCGAGTTGCATCTGGGAGGGTGGAGGGGGGCAACATTGCATGGCACAGTTCGCGCTGCAGTGCACTTCGGTACATATTCAAAAGGTTATACCTACGGGCACGGGTACAGGTACAGGTGCGGATCCAGGTACATACGGAGCTACGTTGAACACTAGCCTTCAAAGCTTCACTTTAAAGGGTAAACCCGACAAGCGAAGTGAAACGAATTATTCAAGCGTGTTTTTTGATCGCTGTTCCGCACTCACCCCCGTTTTATTCTTTTTTAAATCAGCAACAAACGCCAGAAACTCGATATCGACATTCGTGAGATATTCAGATTGGAAAAAATTGGGGTCAAACTTAATTGAAACAATATTCAATCCCATGACGTCACTGTTCGGTCACAACAAGTCGACGTGAGATGTGAATTCTGACGGCACGGTAGATCAGAAATAGACCAATTTCAATCGGTACACTAATGAAAATGAAAATTGTGCTTCGAGAAGCATGACGTGTGCCTGTGACCCAGAATCTGCGCTCTTAACGGGTCAAACCGGGCCGCATGTCTGTCGCTGGCTTCTTTCTCTCTTTCTCTCACTTGAAGAAGAATTTAATTCAAGGTGCACACTCTGCACCGGATGGCAGGATCAACCGGTCCCCCTGGCCCTCTGGCATCACTGGAGTCTGATGCATCACGTTTCTTGGAAGAATGTAATTTTCATGGCTCCGTTACACTGCGGCAATATCCTCATCGGTCCTCCTACTCGCGGTGGAAAAATTCTTACGGGGTACCTCAGGAGGATTTTTCTGCACCGATACGATGTCGATAAACTTGAATTGTCCACTGAAATCCCTGACCCGGAGTCCCACTCGGGATTTATCGATCCGTCGACTGACTGACTGACCGAATTCCCGGAATGAAAAATCTGCGGTTAGATCGGGATAATTGTCCTTTCAATAAAAACCGCATCATGCAGTCTGCGAGGTTCGTATCCGCACCGGGTCAGCTCGAAAAAGCATCAATCAACGGGTGAAACCGCGGCGAATCCGCTGTCCGGTCGTCTGGGTTCGCGGTTGGAGGCTTTGTTCGATACGAACGAGACAAATCTGAACTCGAAAGTGTAATCTATCGGATGACCCCTCCATTGTTCGGCTACACGACCGCAGGAGAAGCAGCATGTACATGGTGGCCATTGTAAAGAGTGAAAAAATAACCCGGACTTTTCCTGACCAAATTATCATTTTCTCCGAATCAATGGTGAAGGAAAATGATTTTTGAGAATAAAATGATCTTTTATACTGTCTTGTTTTACATCGCGATAAAATTCCTTGACTTTTCTCAGACCATTTTTCGAATTCGATTTTCCGCGTTGTTCGTAGTGAGTTAAGCGGTTTTGGTACTAGGTTCGTTCTTCTCTCGCATCGATTTGAAATTGCCTCCCGTTGAAAATCACCCTCCGATAAAGTGTTATGACTGCGAAAGGAGAAGCTGCTTGGCCATCATTCTTTAAGGGATGAAAGCCAGAAAGCAATTTGCTTTTTATAGCACGGTGTGTAGGTGGGTAAGGTACAACCCCGAACAATCTATGGATGTATGGATCCCCCCTCCCCCCCTTCACCCTTTTTTCAGTTATATTTCCCAGACATTTATTGTCGCTGATATCTCAACCCTGTATAAAAATCGGTTGTAGCTGTTATACGTACATGAAATATTTTTCACTCTCGAATGGGAGGAGATGTAAATAGCGGAATCCCAACACGATGTAACTCTTCATTCCCTCCAATCCCTCCGAATTTTGTAGAGAGGTGTGTCTGAATGTTTTCATCGGTCTCGATTGGAACAGAATTGAATTCATTCAATGTTGGACGTTTTACACAGTTTGAGGGAGAGTATATATTCGAAGGACTAAAAGTTTATGAAGTTTCGGGAAAAAAAAGTAGACTTTTTGGGACAGAGGAAAAATGCATTATCTACAGTTGTCTCACGGGAAATACTTTTGTCGGAGTGTCTTTCTAGTAGCTATATTATAACCTTTTATACCACCACATGTATCAGTGCCACATACTCTTTCATCTAACTCGCACGCAACGTCGAGCAACGTCAACTCATACTTTAGATAGCGTCAAGAAAACGTGTACTTCACCCTACGTACCTACGCGGTGCCATTGTAACACGCAATGAGAAAATAAAACGAAATTGAAACAAAATCTCAGGTCAAGAGTGAAATCATGAAAAATGAGACTAGAGACAAGAATAAAAATGCAAACACTAATAATTCAGTTGATGATTACATCTCTTGAATACAATATATCGCGCCAAAAATACGATTTTGCTGGCAAAAAGTCGTATAATTTTTTTTTTCGCCATTCTCTCTAACAATGATCAAAACGTATTAGATTAATTGAAATTACGAGATCGAAAAATGTAAATGCAAAAGGTCGTATGTTGGGCGAATCTGTCATTCTTTCATTACAATTTTTTAGGAAAATAAAAACAGATGGTAAAAGCAGAAGGTCGTATCCGCCATTTTTTTTTTTTAATTTTTCATCATTTCTCCAAAAAGCTGTAAAAACCCGTGAAACGCAAAGAAAAATGGAAATCGACGACGTTTCGAGAAATTCGATACAAAAATTCGTTGTTAAAAGCAGAAGGTCGTATCCGCCATTTTTCATTTTTTTTTTTTTAATTTTTCATGATTTTTCCAAATAGCTGTAAAAACACCTGAAACGTGAAGATCAATTGAAAAAACGACCGTTTATAAAAAATTGATAAAAAATATTCGCAGATAAAAGCAGGAGGTCGTATTCGCCATTTTTTCTGCTTTTAATTGCACTTTCTGCTTTTAATTGACCTAGTATGAAATTTCAACGTTTATGAACGAATCTTCGGTCCTTAGTCTAAATACGATAAAAAAATTATATACGACCTTTTGCTGTTACGAAAAGCAAAAAGTCGTATATTGGCGCTTACGACCTTATGTCATTAGACACGCGATATATTCAGGGTATCTGGCTGTCAGAGAAATCTGGAAACATCGGGAAAACTGAGGGGCTATTCGGGTTCATATCTCGAAACTTTTCAATTTTTCACCTACAGCTTGTACAATTTTCGAAAATATCTGAAATCACGCGCTAATCCTAGTTACCTTAGTTTCTTTGAATTTAAATATTTATTGGTATGTTTGGATATTGCAGATTCGAAATTTTTTTCACTTCAATTAAATTACGCTTGAATTTTCCGATTCAAAATTCGTTTCCCAGTTTGATTCTTGGAGCGCCATGTGAACACGTCCTCATTGAAAAATTTGAGCCGAAAATAGTCGACTTTGAATGATAAATGGCGAATTTTCCAAATTTAACAATTCTTATATCATCGTTAATCGAAAACGTAATAATTAATTACCATTTGGTAATTGAGTTTAGGTGGAATAAGATTACGAGAAAAATTTACAATTTCATTTTGCAAAGAAAACTTTTCTTGTTCAAGTTATAAAGAATCCGCATTCAAAAATTGTGTTGCCTGAGTAAATTAGGTTAAAAAATTCCTGGAAAAATTGACATTTTTAACTGGAAAGCCGGGATATAGTAAATTCAAAGGTCTGTAATGTTTGAAATAGTCGCTTTTTCGCGCCTGTTATCGGAAGATACTTGAGGTTATTATGTCAAATATGGCGGTAAAAATTTGAATTCTGACGTCACGATCCATTTTTTTTTACACAAAATTAACCCTACAAGTACAGACTGATTTTTGTCTACCTCTAAAGTACGGACTGGGGATGACTATTCACCCCACGCGTTTCTTGCTCATAAAATCGTTCTGGAAGCGATTAATGAGACTCATAAGTACATGAATCTTTTCGTTTTTCAATAAAGAAAATAATGTCAAAAAGCAAATTAAGTTGCATTGAAGTCTAGTCGGTGAAAAATCCATTCAACTTCCATGAAGTGCTGAAGAAAACGACAAAATCGTCGTTTTTCAAGTTTACCTGGCGTCCGTACTTCTAGGGTTAAATATGTAAAATATTGTCTCAAAGCTGCAGACCATGCAGATTCTATCATTTCTCCTCAAGTTTGATCCTTCTTCATGATTCTTGAATCCTCTCAGCTGTAATAAGTATCGAATGTTGCCTCGATAAATAAGTACCGTGACATTAATAGGTAAGGCCTGGTTATACGCTGCCTACATCCACAGCCACAGCATGGGAGGAGGATAATGACATAGGTTTAGTTGGATATCGTTTGACTGGCACGCGTTCAGATTTATCTCCATCTGAATCTACTCGTGTGCTGCGGGTTATTCTAACGTTTGAATTGTGAATAACGAGTCGGTGGGTAACAACCGAGCGTTTAGTTACAGGCCTTGCGGAATGTTTAATGCAACGAATAATGGTATAGTTAGATAGCCGCAACAACCTAGCCGTCCGACATGTGTGGGTGTATTCCGATTCGCCAATACGTAATCAGGGCTCCGGCTACACCACGCCCGAACCATGACGATGTGAATTGTTGGCTTACTCTACGTTTCCGATAAGCTGGCCCAGCGCCTAGCCCTCGCTCTCTACTTGGCTGATTAATTTATCAATTAATTTGAACCTGCGTCGACGTTTTCGGAGAAACGACGCCATTTTTTGTTTATCCTCGATTTCTGAAACACCCGGTGTGTGCGGCTTCTTATGGGTGATGGGGGACCCCGATCGGATCCTTGTCTCCTAGTCTCATAATATATCGCTTTCAAGTACCTGCGTCCCGAAGGTATCGATAACATTCACGAGGCGATTGTTTGCGGGAACAATTCTCCCCCGACTCAGACAAGATCCGAGTACCTTCGTGGTATCTGGTACCTGCTCTGATACTACCTGCTATTTTGTTACTTTGGGACAGACCTTATTGCCTCTAACGACGTTGTTTCTTCCTCACCGCTTTTAACAACCGTATCTACGTTCACAGGGATTAGATTTAGACACTTGGGTGTGAACGGTGAAAAGGTTTTCGAAAATATAGTTGAGTTAAATGAGAAGAAAATCTAGGAAATGGAAAAATCAATTAGTAAGGATCTGGAAATTGGTAGGGAGCTTCATCATCTTGGCCTACTATTGAAAGGACTGAAAATCCACTTCTGACTGGACGGCTAAATTCAGTTTTTTTCTCATATCTCGACAACCGTTGCTTCTATCGTCACGAAGGTCATTACAAAAAATGAAGCTTACTAAATTCTCTACAAAAAAGGTCTGATACATTTTTCTCGTATCTTCGACAGTTTTTCTATAATAATCCAGTGAATACATTCATAATTTTCGCTGCAGCCCTGGGACAGGAAATACAAATATCGATACTTTTTCCCTCCATATTACACAAAAACTATCGAAGATATGAAAAATATGTATCGAACCTTTCTTGTAGATAATTTAATAAACTTCATTTTTGATTATCACCTTCGTGACGATAGTATCAATAGTTTTCGAGATATGATGAAAAAACTGAATTCGAGCACCTTTGCTTCAAGATGGTGGATCGAGCCGTCCCTTCAGTCCTTGTCTATTTTTTCTAACCTGACTGGACTAGGAATAATTTGAAATTTTTGTTCGGTTATCGTACGTATATCGATTGTTCAAAATTATCAATCTGGGCGAAGGTTCGATCTCGACAAAGTATACACACCCTCGTTGTACATGTAGGTCGAGCTCCAGACCCTTCCCTACTACCTTTCAGACCTAAATCATACTCAAAGTGAGTTACCACACGAATGGAACAACCCTGATAGATTCAACCATGCAGTTTATAGTTGGATGAATAGTTGCGAGCTCGGGTCACGGCGTTATACCTGTATACTGTTTCTTCGTCAAAACGGTTTTCGGTCAAATTAATTACCATCCACCTTCTCGGCTTCTCTAGCGGGAATACAGAAGCCACATAACTGTTTCAGAGATGTTTCAGATCTAGGAAATCGGAAGATAAACTTTTAGATCCTCAATCGAGGAAAAAGTACGATTGTCTTATACAATTAATTGGCTAAAAACCTCAAGGACTTTTCGAACCCTAATTTGTTTTCTCTTACTTTTTTTTTGTTCACAAAAATTCGACGTTGAAAAATGTGAAGGACGTCAGGAAAAGGGTTCAAATTGTATTCTACAGATTGTCGTCTAGTACAGTGTGAAATGTGAGTGTAGGAATATCCCAGTCCTCTTTCTCACCGGAAGCACGTATCCACAAAATAAATGTATTCTCCTCGCGCGTTTTACCAATTTGTATCAGTTTGGATGTGCGGAATAAAAAAAAAAGAGACAGATAGAGGGAGAGGGTCGAGTAAACGCCGATAGACTGTATTATTTAGAACAGGTCCTCGAGGCGGCGTGAAAGGTCCCGAATGCTTCTGTCCGCAAAAGAAAAGAGAAGAAGAAGAATATAAAAGAAAAAAAAACGAACCAAAAGAAAGAAGGAGAATAAGAAAAAAGTTAGGTCAGGTTTCACCGTGCGTGACTTAGAAGGGTTTCGATTGTTTCTCACCGAGCTACATCTTCGACCTCCTGTTATAAACTTTGCAGAAAAGGAAAGGGACGGACGTGTCTTTCTCTATCCACTTAAATACGACGATAAAAAAAGAGGAAAAGTAAGTGACATAAAAAAAAAACGAAATATCCAGCTGGGTTATAACGGAGAGATAAGAGAGGAGATGAGTGCGCGACTAGCGAGAGAGTGAATGATATATTTATGAGATTTAAATCGCCTAAGCGGTCCATTTCCTTGGTTTGCATTATTCACAGGTTTGCCGAGCCTGAATGTTTTATAGGATCCTTTACTTCCTCTCTTACTCTCTCCACTCCTGCTCTTGTATTTCGGATTTTGTCTCTCTCGATTCAGAAAAGCACAGAGTTAGTACCTACTAGCGGTGTAGCTGGACGACGCTTTCTTTGCTCTTGATGATTTTTGTCCCTGCTTCCGTGTTCTTAGAGAAGCAAAGACGGACTCGGATCTGTCAGAGAACAGTAGGAGAGTAAAAATTCGCCCTCCTCTGTTTTTACTCTCCTTTAAAGCCACTAAATGGAAATTTTTCTGGCGACTTTCCCACCGTCTACTTCTCTCCGCTCGGTATTCTCCGCAAAACCATCTGACATTGGAAATACGAACTCGAAACCACCAGAGGTGGACGAGATCCCATGGCCCTCGTCCAACGTCTTAATCCTACCGAAACCCTGAGGATTCTCAGATTCTCTTTCACGAGAAAGAATTTTATCAGGGATATAGAAAAGAGGGTGAAATCAAAGCTGCAGGATAATGGGATAGGATTTTTAATTTTTTCAAGTCGATGCAACGAAGTTGAAGTTTTGAGATCGTAACTCGGTCATCAGTACGTGTAAGAATTCTTGGAATGGGTTTTCGATTAAACCTCCGATTTATCACGATCGAAGGAACGTACAAGTATGCATATAGGTGCAGGGTGTATCTGTATAGGTAAAAGCTTGGAGTTCGCAGCTATCAGAATACCGCTGTGAAACTATTTCACGAATTTCACAGAGGATCGGGGAAAATGGTACAGAGTCCCTCCTCGCTCGCTCGCACACACACATCGAATTGATAGGCGAGATAGAAGAGGACGGAGATAAACAGGAACTGAGAGTCCGCCAAACAGGACAGGGTATCGCTAAGCCAGAAGAGCAGCGAAGCCAACGGGCAGGAAGACTCGTTAATGAGAGTTTCCCTAGACCTATCGATCATTTAGACCGAGTTTAACCATACCCGCAATCATTCACCGCAGACCTTAGTCTGTCTACCGACACGGACTACTATACGCTTAATTGAGTTCAATTCAAACAACGGACAGGAAACAAAATCTAATTAGGAAAGGAAAATTCAAACTTGATCACAAAAAAAAAAACACTCCTGAAATCCGACGTACAGCAGTACAAAAAATTCTCACAAATCCTTTGAAGTCTGTGAAGTCTTAGGAAGTTCTAAGGAGTTCAAAGATGTCCCGTAAAATCTTGACGAAGTCCTTAAAAATCCCTTGAAGTCATGACAAGTCATTCAAGTCCCAAGAAGTGTCTGGAAGTTTCTAAAGTTCCAAAAAGATATGTGAAGTCTAGTGAAGTTTTCGAAGTCTCGAAGTCCACCCCTCGGATTTAAGAGATTTTTTTTTTTCATAAAAAACCGACGAATTTCATTTTGATCATATTTATAGTTCTTTAATTCTGCAAATAAAATTACTTAGGAAGTAGATTAAACGCTTTCTGATTGGCCGTGTCGTCAGAATTCACAATTTCACTATGATATTTAAATAATTCAACGTATATCCTCCGACAAAGTGCAAAAACTAGAAAATTTGGACTGTAAAGCGAGGAGCAAGTTTCCACAGACGACGCTAGATTACGCGCTTGTCTTACTGAATAGTGACGTCATAGGTTGACGTGAAAAAGAATTTTGAATTGTCAATATATCGATTTTTTTAGTCAGTTAATTGTGACGTAAATGAATGTTTATGATAATAAAGTTGAATAGAATAAAAAGAAACTTCAACCGTTAAAGTGCAGAGAAGCACAGGGACGTCGTGGTAGTTTGTAGTTTGTAGTTTTGGTGGAGGTAAAGTCGTCGTGGGATTTCGGGGTCTGGAATTAAACTGTAATTAGAAGTGTATAATTGGAACGGATCTGACAATGTAGCTACTGCCTAAAATCTAAAGCCAGAACGAACCCTTTTCACCCTGGGTAAACCCTGTGGTGAACAACTGGCCTACCAATGAGATTTTCGACTTTGTGGGGAATCGGAAAACACCTCTGTCACCATTGCATGCTTTGGAAACGTTCAAACTCTCCGTCTCTTTTGAAAAATGTGTACCAATTATAATTATCCGAATCAACCGATCAGAAAATAATCTCAATGCTCGATGCACATATTTTATCAATCTTATTCATATAATTTTTCACGATATCATACGGCGGAAAGTCCGTGCTGATTATTCAGCTCGACTAGCAAAAATGAAATCGTACATGCTGTTAATTAAAGGCTAATTAATTATCGTACTATATAATTTCGCCTGAAATATTATATGAAAGAGAATCTGGAATCAGAGCATACAGAGAATTTTAATAATCGCTGCAGAAAAAAGTGAACTAGATTTCTGAAACTGGGAGGATAATCCATATATCTGTAGTGTACCATCAGCATTACAATGCCGGTCCATCTACTCCTTAGGTAATGAGAAAAAGTACATTTTTTTTTCCTTTTCCATAAGAAAATAGGGGAAGTTTTAATTGAATCGTGAGGGAACTAAGACCTGATCCATTCTAAGCGCTTTGGATCGGGAACTTTTGACCCCCTCCCATCTTCATCCTGAGATCCTGCGATCCTGGAACTCCTCGCAATCTTGTCTTCTTTCTCCCTCTCTTTCAAAAAAGAAGGGAAAAAAAAGTAAATTCGAAACGTAGTATAAAAGAGTGCGAAACCAAACCCTTGGACTTCAGTTAGCCTGTTAGTTATCGGGACCGTTAAGGCTCTCGGCTAATCAACTCTGATCAACTAATCAATTCCGACGGGGAATGCCGCCGGCAATGACGCCTGAATTGTAGTCCGGTGGGTCAAGAATGCCTGAAGCGTCTCTTTAGGCCTCCTCGTTTATTATTTGACGCGGTGTGGGTGGAGAGCCGAGGCAATTTTCAACCCCGTGACAAAAAATCGTACGCCTATAATGTTTTGGGGAAATTTTATTCCCAATTTAGAAAATAGTTTATACAATTCTAGAGAAAAATTTAACAAAATTTTTGTTGTATTAAAAAATACAGAAACTGCATGAAATGTGCGAAACTCTGATAATGCTGTTTCATAATTTTAGCATGAAACGAAAATTCGTTGATTACACCGTTAGAAATTTCTGTATTAAAAAAAAAAAGATATTTTTAACAGTGTAGTATTTTCTCGTTCAAAATTGTTCCTTGTCAAAAATTCGTTTGTTACAAATGGTAAAAACACACTTAATTCAACGTTTGATTAAATTGCAGCCAATCATCAAATGATGAAAAATCGTATCCAAGACTTTCTTCGAGTCATATTCATACAGAATAATTTGATGAATTGTCTAGTAATCAACAATTGAGAAGATTTCGATTCCACATTGAAATCGAGTGAAGCATTCCCTCAATAAATCCCAAGTCTTCATATTTCCCAAGTAAAGAATTTCGCCCGTTAGTTTTTTCAATACAGTTAATCAATCGAACCGATCGTTCAGGGAACGTGTTCGTACTGTTTCAGCAGGTTTTTACAATTTTACCCCCATCTAGTCGTCTAGTCGTACCGAACATCGTTCTCGTTTATGATCCGTATGACTTGTTACATACAAACTTCGTGTCGACTGTCTCTCTCAGGTTTCTGTCTCTGTCTCTGCTCTTTGCTGCATTACTCGGCAATCTAATAATAGAAACACTCGAGCGTGTAATGCGGACGAGTATATATCGCGTGTCTCAATGTAATTTATAGATTCGATGCAAAATCAAATGCGTATTCCCTCATGATAATATGCAACCGTTTTATAACGTACGCAAACTCTCAATCACAATCGGTGACGCTGACACTTGCGACGTTCGATATAGGATTGATGCACCGTTTCTGGCCAATGAAACGCGTGTGAGAAGAAAAGCGGTGGCGAGAAACGATACAAAAAGTAGAAAAATACGCTTCAACCTTAGAATAAATTGGTTCGGAAGTAATTAATTATTGAAAAACTGTATCCTAGACTTTATTCAAGCCATATTTATGCTAGTAATCGAATAATTTGATGAAATGTATGCACCAGAAATAAGTAATCAACCTTTAAGGATGCACAGGCCATACAATCTCAACCAAAAGTGAGTCTCGTCGTCAATATTGAGTACTTCGAGATGAGATAAAAATCGGAAAAAAATCAACAACAATCAAGATGATAAGAGTATTCATTTTCAATAATAATGATGCCCAAAAGTTATCAACAAATTGTTTAAACAAATCATTGTTTAACAAATTTCCTGGTGACGTTATTTTTTTTCATGTCAAATGAATTCGTTAATCTTTCTAGATACACATAAATTTTTTCAGAATTTTGTCATTTTTTTTTAAATTTCCGTTTTCGATTTTGAAAAATGGAAAAAAAAATCTGAATCTTGGATATGTTATTGTGGAAACGATGTAAATTACAATTCCCAAGTTTCCGGAGCGTGGAACTAATAGTTTTGTAAATACAGCCTTTAGAAATTTCCGAAAACGGAAATTTCAAAAAAGTGACAAAATTCTGAAAAAATTTATGTGTATTTAGAAAGATTAACGAATTCATTTGACATGAAAAAAAAATAACGTCACCAGGAAATTTGTTAAACAAAGATTTTTTTAAACAATTTGTTGATAACTTTTGGGCATTATTATTATTGAAAATGAATACTCTTATCATCTTGATTGGGGTTGATTTTTTTTTCGATTTTTATCTCATCTCGAAGTACTCAATATTGACGACGAGACTCACTTTTGGTTGAGATTGTATGGCCTGTACATCCTTAAAAACTGGCCACAAATGGTGGGGTGGCCTAAAACTGTGCTTCTACCCCACGCTCGATTGATTGGGTATCAGATCCCTGGACGTGTTGATTAGGAATTCATTATCTTCGCTCAATGAACCGTCATCGTTAGTAGCTTCCTGATTAAAATGGGACCAAACGATTGAATTATAAAGACTGTTTCGTCAATCAACGTCATAGAAATTTGCTAATTGGACTCAATCACCTTACCTCAATCGTTGGAAGAAAATTCTCGTCGTGTTTCTATATCCAAAGTATCGAAAATCACTGCACGATATCGACCACAAAAATTCACATTAATCATTCGATTGTGTCTGAATAAACTTTCTACACTGTTGAAAAATTGTTAAACACTTTCGCTTACAATTAGAATGAGATTGTGATTGTTGATCTTTTTCTTTTCCTTTCTTATCGATGTCAGATTCAGATCCCACATGGGTGAATTTTTTTTCAAACACGCCTAGCGGCGAAGTTGAAAAACCGAGCGTGATCTACCGCGCGTGCGTCTGGGTCAGGCTCGACGGTACCACTGCGCGAGTTTCTCGCCGACGAAGATATACTCGGTTAAGTGGTTTAAGCCTGCGAGAGGCGGACCCCGTGGTTCGTGGCTCGTGTGTGGAGTTCGGAGTCATACGAAGAGAATGAACCGAGAAAGGCGACGGTTCATACGAACCGTGCGGTATTGCATTTGGCGCTGACCATTCAGATCCTCCTGATTCTTCTGGAAACTCTTTTTAACCGACTTCAAAAAGGAGGAGGTTCTCAATTCGTTTTTTTTTTTGTATGTTTGTTACCTCAGAACTCCGTTATTTATAAACCGATTTGGAAAATTCTTTTTTTATTCGAAAGGGTATACTTTCAGATTGGTCCCATATAAATTTCATCAAAATCGGTTGAGTAGTTTGGTTTTGAAGTCGGTTTTTTTGTCACTCGTTCTTTCTCTCGTCGCTATGGGATGTGTCTGTTGATTCAGACTCGGACGATCGAAATGACACAATTACGTCATTCTTTTTTTTTCTACGAGGTTTAAGGTCACTGTCTAACTGTTTCAGCCAGCTAGACAAGTTTTTTTTTTTTTTTCTTAGTTTCGTCGATGCACAGATGTTCAGACAATTTTTTTAAAAAAGATTGGTCACGGATTTAGGGGACTAACAAGTTTTTTTTTTCTTCTCTAGACGGGATTCTGGCTACTATCTTTGGTGTGTGAAAACAGAATTTGAAATGCAGTAGAAAATTTAGTGTTTTAGAACTTTTGATCAAATTTTTATATCGATTTTCGATTTATTTTATAATTCTTTCATTAAATTTGGTTCCGTAAAAATTTGTTGTATCAAAAGTGACGCAAAATTGTCAATTCTAGATTCATTTTATAATTCTTTCATTCCATTTGGTTACACAAAAATTTGCTGTCGTATCAAAAGTAACGGAAAATAATTGTAATCCAAAAATTTGTGTAGATTTTCTAAAAGACAATATATATTCTTTTTTGCTTCGTAGCTACAGGAAAACAGCTGATCTGCCTCGTTGCATTATTCAGTTTCCGAGACTTTCTGCATGTTTCACATATACATCGAGGAAAAACCACAAATCGAAGTATTCAACGAACATGAATGAACTATGTAAACTCGACGAAGATGTTTAATTACTTATATTCTGTGTTTTAAACTTTCCATGTGGTTTCCTGTATCCTCAGAACGTACAATTAGTAGTCTTCGAGTGTTCTGAGTGCTTTTTTCTCAATACCCTGCACGAATCTATATGTCAGATTGAATCATAGCAGAGTGGAGTAATTCTTTTCTCCCCATGAGTAGATCATCCGCTTCTATCAGAATTAGAATTATATTTATACCCTCGTACACAGTCGGCTCTGCTAAGTAGCCACTTGAAGTCTACGTAATTACTGACGAGATAAAAGCGGTTTGATCTTTATGAATAAACTCAGCCACCCGTTTCGAATTGGTGATTTTTTTTTCTTTCATTCTTGACGTCAAAAATCATTGGACCAGACTTTCGTGACCAAAGAACCGGAGTTTCTCGAGCACCTGGGGGTATAAGAGATAATTTGATCGATTACTTTGTAATTTGCTTAGCAAGACCCTGTTTTCAACTTTCCTTTTTTTTTCTCTCTCCTCTTTGCCGAATTTCAATTCACGCCGAGGTCGATCCAACGATATAAGTGACACTTTCCAAGTGGAAAGGAAAATTTGTTCAATATCCTACACAGACATGATTGGAAAGAGTGAAAAAAACGTCGATCCTTTGTTGGAACGAAATTCGAATTGTAGATTGGTATCGAAAAAAAGAACAAATTTATCAAGAAATCGATCAATTTTTCGAGTCTTCTTCAAGATCGAGTGCGTTTCGAAAATTCGACACCGTGTATAGTCGGAGGTGAGGCAGACGAGCAGGTATAACTTGAACAAACTTTGGGTTTTGGTATACCACGTAAGAGCCTATCGGAGCGAAGTGTTTGTAATACGTGACCGAGGCCCTGACGATTCTCTGCGGTGTTTTCAGTTACGTATACGTACCGTGTATCTCGAATCTGGATCTAGATTCTAGTCCAGTATACACGAGTGCGTATGTGTTACGTTCGTTTGTGTCTGATTCGAGTACGATATAGGGGGGTCGTGTCTGTATATGTATACACAATTACACACACGGTATACTTACGTGGCTTTCGGTTGTATGTCTCCGCAGGTTAAATTCAATTCTATTTTCAAATTGTTGCCAGAAGTTTGATTGTGTTTATTCTCACAAAAGTATCTCGTTGTTCTGTTTTCGAACTCCCCCCCTCCGATGTATAACGCAAAATTAGTTATGATTAATTCAGTTAACTCCGAGAATTATTATATCAAAGTCAAAACTTTACGATTCGATATTTCTCAGACTAATATATTCCGGTTTTCTCCTCACTGACGATGAGAAACGAAGAGGAAATGACTCGTTGCATTGCATTGACGTGTCAATGGTACGTCAATTAATACAAAATAATCGAAATTATTACGAATTAACTTGAATAAAACCAACGAATTTAGATTGAAAATTGATTTGGATGAGGCGCAAATTAATGAAAAATTATTCCGAATTAATCGGAATTCACTTGGATTCGTTTGGATTGATTTTAACTAACGTGTATTATCAGAAATTTATTGAGGATTGAAGAAATAATTCGAATAATTATGATGAACTAATTTGAATTGTAATGAAATAATGCGAATTATAGTGACTTGATTGGAATCATAATGAATTATTTCGAATTATAGTGCATTTAATTAGATTGAAAATATTCACGCGAATTAATTCACGTGTCAAGCACAGATTGAGTTATTTCCCCCTAGTTGAAAAGCCCAAGGTTCTCACATTCCAATTTTTCACAATTTACTGCGACCCGGTGGGTGAACGATTTTTAATCAGCTGGTTGTCGCTCCTCTCTTCCGCTGCTCGGAGTTTCAGGAAAACTGAGACCAATTTGTTATTACATTCCTGCAGACGATAAAGCACGTGGAAATATTTTCGTTTTTCTTATTCGTACGTCGAGGAAAAATGCGAGTGCAGAAACTGGAACGAAATGAGACTTTGAATTGAAAATTGAAATTGCACATGTTTGATCGTTAGCTATACATGCCAGACGAATTTCGACGAGAGAGTGTAACGTCGAATTTTCATTGAAATTTTGGAATTACATTATGCAACGGGATTATGTAATTTACTGTACTCCAACCGGGAGAGAGAAGTGCTCCTCTTTGCATGAATTTTGATCAAATTGATTACGAAGTTACAGAGAGGCACCGAACTGGAGCGAGACCCTGGTATGATGTCATGGAAATTTTGAACCCGGGGTATATTAAACAAAGTAACCTCAAGTATTAGAGCGCTGCGGCTAATTAGCGAAACGCTCAAATTCCGTGTGATTAAATATCGAGAGATTTTTTTTTCCACTTCTGATATCGAACCAATTTTTTAATTACTATATTTGTGTTTTTATTTTCTCCCGGTCTTGATCGTGCGGCTGATGAAAATATGTCAATAACTCAGCTTTTTCTCTGCGAGCTCATCTCTACCAAAACATATTTTTACGCTCTAATAACTATAACGTCGAAAGAACAAAGGCGATGTGAGATAGGAGCGGTTTTTTCTCTCCAGAATCAATTTCATCGGAGTCCATTTTTCCGTAGAGAAGAAAAATTATATATACGAAACAGAATCAGATTTTGCTAATCAGAAAAGCAAAGAAAAAAAGGATTCGGACACTGACCCAGATTAATTTTGTGTTAATCGTTGGATTTTTTAACCCCATTTGACAAAGGCCATAATTCAATCTCTAATCTGAATGATGAAATTGAATATAATTATTATGAGACCGAAATATAGTTGTATTTTATTTGATATTCAATCAATGCAGCATTATGGATTTCTTTTTGTTTAATTTATTTTCAATTTGTGTGAAACAAACCGTGAGGTAATAAATTGAAGAGTGGAATTTTCGTTATTTTGATGCCAGAGGCGGAGAGTTGCCCACAGGGCAGTCATGCCCGACATCGCATCGCATCGTGTGCAAGTATCCATTATTATCCCTTTCACGTACATATATTCATCCATCCATCCTATATCGAAGGCAAATATTTACGTGAATAGATTCACGTGAACGCGAGCGTACAAAATTGAACATATTATTTTAATATCGTTACATTGCCAATATTGCCTCAAACTATAGCAACGCTGCTAGTGGAAAGCCGGAAAGAATTATCAACGGTCTGCTCCACTCGCTGAATTTCGTATTGAAGTACGAAATAAAAATCAAGAAAACTAATTTCAAGCTCCATAGGAGAAAATGATTTCATTGATCTATCAAATCAAGTTTGATTGCAGCCTATGAAATCCTATAAATTTATGTATCCGATCTGATCAATTTTTTTTTCTTTCTATAAAATTGAAAATTACTTAATTTCATACTGTTTTATAAACTCTATTCTAATTATATAATTATGATAATGAATTGAAAATATTGCAGAAAGATTACATGAAATTTAAAGGATTACAGACGTTAAGAGGATTATGAACGATCACAAAACCTCCTGTACACAGATTACAACAGATTACGACTTCAACCCCTCGGATATCGTGTGAAATCCTACAGAATTTTATCCTATCATACAGAAATTGTTTTTTCCTGGCTCTTCTCGATCATTTTAAGACGAGTTTGAGGTGTTCCATTCACAGTATTTATCCACTAATCACACTTCACTCTCGTGTTTCTAAATGTTTGAAATTGTTTCGTGAAATAATGAAGAAAAAGGGTCAGGCGAGCGTCTGAAGAGGCTTGACGATGATAACATCAATCAGAAAAGTTTGGGAACCACGAGACTCTTGTGTTTCCTTGTTAGCAGAATGGGAACTACACGATGGTGGTATCCTGGACTAGCGAAACGTCGTGTGGGGCCCGGGTATTTCGTAACACGGTAAATATGTCTCGTGTCACGTTCCCCCGGCGCGGGCGGAAAACATTACGTCAACAAGAAGCACCTGTTTACCCAACCATCTCTACGTACATCCAACACGGAGATACGGGGTGCTACAGTGTTCGGTACCCCTCACACAACAAAGACTGATTACCTAATTACCCCTGGATCCTAGTGCCCCCACTCTTCAGGATCGACGTGCGGTGGCGACTGGGCGAAAAAACTTGGAATAGTCAGGAAATTTCTATTATTTTCGGGGAAAGAGGGAATTTTTTCACACTTGTTGAAATCAGAGTGGAGAATTTCTTGCTTTTCATACACTGCAGGAACAACTTGAATTTCATTTCATGACCATGATCGAAATTTCACCCCGAATATCGCAACGCTGCAGCTGGTCATCGGAGTATCCAGGTCGATTACGCCCTTAGCTTCGGTCCACTTATAGCGTGGATGCAGGTTACCGAGGAGCAAGCCCCAGTTTTGGAAAGTTAGTCTGAACTCTGGCTACAATAGCACGAAGCGGAGTGTCGGGTGTATGCAGCGAGATCACGTAGTTGGGGGAGCAAGAAAATTCGCTGGAGGGATTTTGGCAGATTTAGGCAAGAAATTTTCCGGTGTATTTCCATTGTACGAGAACAGCGCCCATTGTGCGCTCGAGGTTTCTACCATATTGTCTTCAATCCCTTCGCTGTAGCCGCATGGCTTCATTATATATGGTGCCTAAACGACGAAAAAGATCCCCTCGTCGCGACATTCGGGCCTATAATTAACCTGGATGTGAAGGTTCTTATCAGGCCTGACACAGATTTGGATGCCGCTGTTCCAAAAAAATCCACAAACATTTGACTGTCCGCGAAGGAGTCAAGGAAGAGATTCTTGAATTCTGTCTGTTCCGTGGAACCAAACCATGGTGGCCACTGGTCATGGAAAAGTCCTCATCATAGTGGCACCCATGTCAACTCGACGGGGTCAAAGATCGTCGGGTATTGGGTTCAGATTTGAGGTAAACTTGCGGAAGCGAATTTAACCCAGAAATCCCTGGCTTCTGGCAGTCCTCGATCTCTGCTCTAGGTTAGTTACAACCCCTAGGCTATTCGCGACGTTCAAAATTAACCCCTGACTAATTAGTCCGAGGGTTCAAACTCGCGACGGTCTTCCGGTCTTCAGCTTCTCCGAAACGCCATGTAAGAGTTTTTTTTTCTCTTCTCTTTCTCTTTTCTCCTCGTCATTTTATTACAAGTGTCAGCAATATCGGGGAAAAGGTCGCAGTAAGGGCCTACGGTGTTTCAAGAGCGATATAACAGCGGCAGCTTGTTACAGCGTTGATAAAGCGTAGGTGGCGACATATCGGTCGACATGTTATTTCCCGCTCTTCTTTTGCTTATTTGAAATCGGATAAGACTTAATACCGAGTGGCGATAGCGATTTGAAACTTTTTGCTATCTCTTGCCAACCCAGTTTCGCCAAACTTTGAGCTTTATCGCTCCGCTCTGGCTCTCGAGTTTCTTTTCTGTTTCGCTAATTCGAGGTACCCGACTCTTTGGTCGCTCCTGCAGGTAGACGTGGCCGTAGCCCCGCGGCCGCCATTTGGATGGTTCGAGTACGCCGTTAAATCCTTGTGATTCATTGGTAAATTTGGCGAAACGAAGCTTAACTCTGGAAAGTCCAAAGCTGAAAAATTAACCGTCATTTGTTATCCGGTTAAATTTAAACTGGTGGAGGGCCGGGGTCTCATCCTTCAGCCTTTCTGCTACCCCTCGCCTCTCGTTCTAGAACGTATTACTCAGACCTCTCTATACCTACACACCCGCCTGCAACCGGACGGCTTCGTACGTGGAGCGGATAGATTGTGTGCAGATTTATAAATTTATCCATTCTCGGTTCGGATACTTGGTTGCACACTAAAAAATTTCAACAAGGCATATAACAATCGAAAAAAGATAGAAAAAAATTGCTTAATGGTCGCGAGCTTTTAATCCTAGAGTATCGGCAATTCGAAAGCCTTTAATTCTGATATCTGAATCGCTGCATGTTTTGGGGTTGATCTGTTTCATCCATGAACTGGAGAGGGGTGAGAGTGGAGAGTAGTTTTTATCGACGTTTTTTATTCCGACTATTTTTCGTTTACTTTGACCAGGAAAATTCAATAAGCATCGTATATAGCTGCGCGGCAGCGGGTATTTCGCTCGTATAACCCGGACCTATCTAATTCTGCCTTGATGTATGTAAACCGAACCCCAAAGCGCAGCAATATTAGAGGCTTACGGCGGTATCAAGGCTCTTCAGAGGCCAATCCGGAGTCCTGAACTCTGGTTTGAACCGGGATGCACCATTATCTCTCTGCACTGGTGAGGTGCAGGTCACACACACGTCTGCGGAATGTTGAACTTTGTCGTGATGCATTTTTCATTTTCTCTATTCCCAGAGTAAAGTAGAAGTTCACGTTAATCAACTCGGAAATCAAACGTTGAGTATTTAATGGATCTTCGAGTTTTGAGGTCCAGAGAATCACCATCGACTATTTCGAGATTGACGTCTGGGTGTGTGAATGGATGTGATCAAAATTCGGCTGAATCGACGCAGCTTTTCCAAGCTTAGAACTGACAAAATTCCAAAAAGTACAATAAAAATGACGATATCTTGAGAACAGATCAACGAATTTGAAGTCAGATTTGCGAAATTCAAAATGTCGGATCCAATTTGGTGGGAAAAAAACACTAAAAACATTCGAAATCTCATAAAAATTGGTACTCGAAGGTTTTTCGAACCGCTGATCAAGAATCTGAGGTCAGATTTGCAAGATTCAAAATAGCTGGAAACGAAATAGACCCACTTGTCAATTCCATCTTCTAGATTCACACGACACTTCGTGTAAAAGTTTTGAAGATGGAAAACTCTGGTTTTAAAAGGCGAAACCAGCGAAGGGCTGAAGTTCAACAACTACGTACCCAGCGAGAGTTTGTTGGAGGAGGTTGTTGCACCGGAAAATCTGCCCCACCTCGCGTTTGTCAGTGAGAAAGAGAGAAAAAAAAACAGCTGAATAAAAATAAACTTCTTATCAACAAGCTTTCAGATACCTTTGAGGTCTTCCCACTTATCACACGGTCTTAGCAAGAAAAAAAGCTTCTACTTATTAGTCAGATCCTTATCAATCAGCCGCATCTAAACTTTTTGGGATAATAGATAATGAGACTTTGCTAAAGCCGAAGCTCCTTGAACTTGGTTTCTTCTTCTTTTTTCTCTTTCGCCCAGCTTCTTCCAACTTTGAAGAAGTCTTGATCAATTTTGTCGTAGGGTCAATAGAATCTTCACTCTTCTCCTATCCTCTTCTACTTTTTCCCTTTATTTTATGTCTATCTTTGACAAAGCTCGAGATAGTCTCGATCAATTTAACCCGCAGGGCTTAACGTTCGAGGGCCAATTCTTACGGAGAGCTGGATTTAACTGGCTTTATTAATCATCGTCTCTCTCTCGAGACCGATTAATCGAGTTACCTACTTCGCTACTGTGCACTCCGCACAGACTACAGTCGAGTTAAGTCTCCGGCACGAGGATTTTCGTGGGCACCATTACCTCCGTTATTTCACCACCTGCTCTCCCAGTAGCCTGTAATCTTATTACTTTTTCCTACTTCGCATTCACCTTTTTTTTTCCATCCTCGCATTACTTTCGTGCTACTTTCAGAAATCACAGGGTCCCTTTTTTTTTTGTCGAGCCACCATGTGCCGCGAGAATATTCTCTCCTCTGTGTGAATTCATTTCTAAACAACCCGGTCCCATTTGTTACGCAGGGAAATCTAATTGCAAAAGCGGAGTAACATCGGACTTTGAATTACAAAATTACATCTGTGGAATTGTTGTGTGTCGTACACGGTCCTTTTGTCCCTGATTGCCTCGCGAGAGAGAGAGATAGAAGAGGCTCGAGATAATCCAGACTCAAGAGAGAGACGGAAGGGGGGGTCTGTGTCTGAGTACCCATAGCAGATACAGACTACAGACCACCGAATCCCCGAACCGGGACAAACTAACCTCAAAATCAGCATGCAAATTTGTGGAAATTATTCCGAGTGTCCGTTTCAAGACCCTCTTCCCTCCCCCCTCCTCGATCTCGTGATACATCAACCCCCGTTTTACCACCATTCAATACACCAATTCGCTATAGGGAAGTTTCCTCAAATATCCGTGATAAATGGTTGCGTCATAATTGAATATCATTTTTAAGAACTATAACAATTATAGAATCAACTTCAGGTTAAAACTGTAATTATCAATTTTCAAACGCCACGTGACGTCACACAGTACCTCGGCCGCCATGTTATTCTGTTGGCCATGGTTGTCCGCAGCGCCGCCAGACGGTAGAATTGTGCGTGTGACGTCAGACGCGAGCGGGAAATTCAAACGCTGTATTGAAAAACGACTTGATTTACGTGAAAACCGAGTATAAACCATTAGGTGCAATGTGTTTTTCATAAAATTATCGGATAAGAGGAAAAAAAAATCATAAAACTTCCCTATTCTTGGGGGTTGGGAATCGAATGAAGGAGTAGCAGAGAAGCAGAAGAGGTATTATTTGGATAGGCAACCCTCGGTAAATAGGCTCGTGTGCTTTCGGTCACCGGACCACCTGCTAACCCTTGTGAAAACATGACATATCTCTCGGCATCTTTTACTCTGGGATATTTTCCCTCCCTTATTGCGCCCTTCGGATATACGTCCTCGACTTTTACACCTGCTGCCTGACAGACGCCTCGGGTAATTAGAGGTAAGTGCCACCACGGTTTTTCACAGGGATGAAAGAAGAAGGGAAAATTACATTGTCTGGTTTTTGGCCGACCCTCAGAACCCTCGGACAGATATGAGATCTCCGAGTCGTTCGCAAACTACGGATCTATACAGGGTGGCGTTTTTTTAAAATTCTTTTTGGAAATTCAGGATCATTGAATGTTTCTGCGAGAAGAATTTCTGATGGACCCCATGAATTATACTCTAAACGAAACGTTGTGATGAGTTTAGAATGATTGAAAAATGTTATTTCGAAGCATAGAAGAGGAGCCTCAATTCCAGCATCCCACGTGACGTTCTTGTTGGCCAGTGTCAGGGTCAATGGTGTACCTGGACAGTCTGGGGCAGGTATATGGAAGTGTATAATACGATGGGACAGCGCCTAAAATGACAAACGATTAAAGAGACAAGTCTGACTTTCTCCTGGTTCGGTTTAAAGAGGATAAGAAGAAGAAGGTACCCACCATGAGACTGAACTATTGTTTGCGCCGTCTGTGGAGAGTCTGCGAGTCTCTCATCTCTGAGTCTGTACGAGCTAACCGGTGAATTTATCTTTCTCTTCGCGTCTCGCAGCTTCTAAAATGTCGCTCGCGGCCACTTTACCCTCCATTATTTACGGGCAGAACTCTTACACGCTCGTTCTCTAACGAAACCCTACGTCCCCTCGTTCCTTCCGACTTTTTCACTTTTAGAGTTCAAATTGACCGAGAACGCGCGCCACTCTTTCAAACTACCTGGACCACAGGCGATAGACCCTCGTCCAATTCTCTGATCCCTCCAATGGATCGCCTCCTATCAACCATGCTTCCTTCTCTACCACTACCCCCGTACGCTAGACTCGAGGATGAATGAAATTCCCGGACCCCATGAAGAGGGCCTAGATTTCTGATGAGCGAGATGAATTCCCTGAATGGAATACCGTTTGAAAACTTGAAATCGTGGCAATAAGGGAGCAATCCACGGGTCTTTGCAACCCTCTACATCTCCCTCAATTATTGATTCTTCTTTTAACTAATATCACCGATTTTTATCGACAAAAATGTGACAAACCAAATGAAACGGAGAAAAATTGCGTGTTTTTGGTCAATTTTTCAAAAACGGTGTTTGAATTTTTACCCCACTTTCAGCGGTCATAGCCTGCCTAGTCCCCTTAATTCAAGCCTCTCAATTTGTTCGTAGGCTTTATTTGCCAGAATAAAGGGTGTGGTGCCCGATGGCTATTCTTTCCATAGGTTGGCCGAGGGTTAAGGGTTCCATCCGACTCTTGCTCCCCGTTGGGCAACGATCTGACACTCTATACCCCTTGAGACAGTTCACCGTGAGCACTTCACCTTAATCCTCACCTATCCTTGTTGTTCTCACGAGTTTCGTTTTCCCAGGCGGCTAGAAAACGGAGTTGCTACTATGCTGCGAAATTTCCAACGTCCAACTGACTCCGTGCACTTGCATGGTGGCCAATGGTCAGGGAAAACCGAGGTGATACGAAACAAGACGGAATAAAAGATCCAGTGATTTTTTGTTCATCTTCCTCGCGCGGAAATCTTTATTAAAAGTAATCTCAAAAATCATTTTCTTTCACCATTGAATAACGTTCTTGAATAACCACCAATTCGACCCAATTTGAGTCAAGGAAAAATCATGATTTGATCAGGAATAGTCACGGTTTTTTTTCCCTCTTCATAATGGCCACCATGACTTGAAGCCATGAAGCCTGATGAAACTTTCAACGATACTGATTATCTGTGACAATTGATTAACGTGGACAAACGTCGTTCAGATATTGTAAGGCGCCGTTGGATGTGTTTGTTATAAAACTAAGTATAAAGCCATATCTTTTAAGTGGGTCGAGAATTTATCTCTTTTCAGGAGACCCGCGTCGTGTCGCCCCTATTCTTCCCTTCTAACAATGGTTGGGGCGTTACCGGTCGGAATTTAATTCGTTCATTTTATTATTTTCTAAACGTTATTCCAATCCGATGAAGGTTTTCACCTCACAGAGGGAATATACGATCTCGTAATTTATGAAACTGGACTTTCATTCATCCTTGGTGAACATTTTTTTCTTTACAATCATCGCTGCAGGATGCTTTTCTGGGTACTGAACACAGAAGTTCAGTATCGTTATAGCGATTTGTATCTCGGTGACAAATAACTCGGTTAATTAAGCGTGGGAATGAATTATGGCTACACAGCTCTATTTCAAAGTATTTTGTTTATCTATATTCGACTATCTCCAAATATTTCTATCCAGTTGTTGTTCCGTGGGTACTAATCAGTACGGTATTGACCCCGGACTATTATACGCTGGCATTGGCATCCGGACAAAGCTGTACCGCAATATGCACCAACAATACCTGCGGGTCAATAGCCACAGCTGGAAGCTTCCCTCATCTCGACCTCCTGTTCCGATGTTCAATGCGATATTGTCCAATTATTTCAAACCCATCACGATATACGTGTACCAATTAGGGTCGATTTTTGGTCAACAATGGTGTACTCAAAAATAGAAACTGAAGTGAACGGCCCAATTAATGAACAATCCGACATTTGCTGATACACATCTGATCATAGATTGGGTAATTTTCTTCGGATCGCTTAATATCGTAAAATTGCCAAATGAAAGTTCAGTCTTCGATCTCAGGTTTTCAGTTTTTCCCGGTTTCCTCAGAAATGCTGCGCTGATATATTGTATTCTAATCATTTGTTTATCAAAATAGATGTAAAAGGAGCTGAGGGAATGTGAAATAGAAGTGTAATAAATATTCTTCGGATTAATTCGTAAGTGTTCATCAATTGGGTCCTGGTCAATTCATTAATTTTTGGGTCTAGGTTTGATCCTTAGGTTTGTTTGGTAGAAAGCCCAGTTTTCAATCCTGGTCAATATTCGGAGCCCCTTGGTCGTTTTTTTCGTTCATTTTACAATATCATGTTCCGGAATATCAATTGAAAACGTATTATTGATGAAGAAGAGTGTATCCAGCATCGAGTACATATATAAGTAACTTTCTTTTGTTCCTGGAAGCTTAATTCTCGATCAATTTTCGTTTAAAGTTACTAGATAGGGAAAAATAGGCGGTAAGGCTGATTCATCCAGTCGTTGATTTGACGAAGGATGGGAAATTTCCTGGTGAATTAATTGTCACCGTTGTGACTGCAGGAATCCCTGTCGAACACCCCGAGCCCGGAGGCTACGTTCGAAACGAATTTAGTTAGTGTTTGTAATTGTTCCGGTGTTTCTTGCTACTGTAACTACACAACGGGCACAAATCAACCACGACGAAGTCATTTCCCTCTTGCCTCTTAATGACGTTTTATTTTTCTTTCGTTCATTTTTACTCGAAAGTTTCAGTTTTTACTTCTTCACGACGTTTATTCAACTTCTAGGTATAAATCTCTTCAAAGCTCAGATACTGTTGGTACGCGCAAAGTTGTTATACAGGGTGAACTTTCCCAAAGCTTTCAAGATGTCTGAAAGCTCGTTTCTCGATTCTAGCCAACTTCAGACTGTCATCTACCACCGTGGAAGCTTGTTTCTCGATTTTAGCCAACTTCAGACTGTCATCTGACTCCTTGAAAGCTTGTTTCTTGATTCTGAACAACTTCAGACTGTCATCTGACTCCTTGAAAGCTTGTTTCTTGAGTCTAAACAACTTCAGACTGTCATCTGACTCCTTGGAAGCTTGTTTCTTGATTTTAACCAACTTCAGACTGTCATCTGACTCCTTGAAAGCTTGTTTCTCGATTCTAACGAACTTCAGACTGTCATCTGACTCCTTGAAAGCTTATTTCTCGATTCTAGGCAACTTCAGACTGTTCAGTCGTTAAGAACGACCACCCTGTATATAAAAACTTGTGTTGATCGAGTGAGGGATAAAAGTTGACTCTCTGTTGATTTGACCCTTTTTTTGTTTGTTCAATTTTAGAGTACAGTTCGATTGCAGATTGGAGAGTTTCTCTTTTTATTTCCGTGTATTCGTAATCAAATGAAATCGAAAAATAAACGATGCAAAAAACTGAGCGCTCCGCTATTGTGAGTAGTTGCTAACGTTGATTCTGCAAAAATCAGGCTTGATTGTGTCGCTTGAGTTTTCAGGCTCCAGTTACAGGCCCCCGTACAACTACGTTAAAATCCGTTCTAGCACATAGACGTATGTATACTATGTATAAATCCCGATGTCCTTTGCACGCGTTTACCACGTTTGGTCAGATAAAACTTTGACAGGTTGAAAAAAGAACGGAGTCAACGACAAACGCATTAGTCACTGCCTCTATAAGCGATTAATCAACCAGTCTTGTCTATGGTTAAAATCAATCAATCAATCGATTAAACTACGATAAATCAAGACTTTTAACTCCACCGATGTAACACGTTTGAAAAATTAATAAAACCTCGTCTAATTTTTCTGTTTCTCTTTATTTGTTTCAGGTAAGGAACATTCTTCGACAGACTAATGTAACCGGGCGGCCATTGGTGAGCTAGAACTTGATATTCATTGACGAAATTGTTTCTATCCTCTTGAATCATTACCTCTACAGAATTCGGTATTCCATAGGTAACCTCACGTGTTCGAAATACCCAATTAAGTGGCTCCGCGAATACCGAATATATATACGCCTCTGGTATTCACGTATGTATGTACAACCAGAGGCAACCTCGTCCCCCCGGTGATTCAAGCCCCACAACTTTGGCCCGTGCGATAACTCAGCACACGGAGATAAAATTTTTCCTTTTTCTTATAGTCACTAAAAATCTACTAAACTACGAGACACTCCGGGTGTCCGTGTTCGCATTGAAGCAAAAAATAAATTCCCAGAATTGATATTTCAGTGTCAGTATCATTTTTAGTGTCTTTTTTTTTTCTTTTTTTGCGAGAAGCCTTTTGGCACGATGCGTGTAAATTTATATCCGCGAGATGTTATCTCGAATAGGGGGAGGGAGGGAGGGAGGATAGCCTCGTGGTCGACGCAGCGGGTTGTTGTTAACGTTATTTATACCTCCCCCGAGCTCGCGGCTGTACTTATAGGTGTACAAGATATATAGAGACGTGTCTATAGTTATAAACTATAGGGTAGGGATGGAATGGACGGGGGTGGAACCTCGGTCTGGTGCACGGTGTATTAATCGGGGGAGGGAAACCGCAGATCCACCTAGCAGTTACACGCGGATACCAAACCCGGGTGGTATGGTATGGAAGCTCGTGATTACACGTCGTTATGCCAGTTAACCTACCGGAAATGACGAACTGGTGAGAACCGAGGCTGATACCAGACAATGCTGTTGTCTTCCTGTCCAATTCCCTCTACACACAAACCCCTCGACGATCGTAAGCACAACTGCAACGACGATTGATTTATCTTGATAGACCATTGTCACAGTCGTGGAAACTGATCCGATGGTGCGGCTGTAATCAGGACTGATAATGTCGAAATTCATATCAATTACCATAGTTATTATTCAAGGGGGTTGATGGAATCGCAGTATTTTCATTTCGGTACAGATTGGTTACCGTAATCAGTGATTTCAGGCAATTGGAATCTTTTATACGACTTTTTCATTGGCCACGAGCTTCTTTCATTTTATTCTGCTTCTGTAGCACCGAGAACAGTCAACTCCGAGTGTTTACTCTTTCGAATCAATTTGGAATTGGAAGTACCCGGAAGTGGACGTAATTCCGTAGGACTGCCCGAGGCACTTTGAGTCAGGGGCTCAGGGCTCAGGGCCAGGGCTAATCAACAAGTGTCGAGGAATTCCTCAGCCTAGCCAGGCGACAATTTACTCGAGGGCATTGGGGCATTGGGAAGAGTCTAGCACCATCGGAAGGTACAAACCGGACTTTAATTAAGGAACGACCGGAAATCGTCATTGGTTCAAGAAATCACCCCGGCAGACTCTCGACCGTTACGATGGATTCGATACTGTGGTTTGATTGACGATTTCAATGCGAGTCACACCCCGAATCGCGTTGATAAGCTGATGTTGATAAGTTGATAAGTTGATAAGTTCATATTTAGGACTAAAAATTAACAGAGTTTAGACATTTTTGTCCGTAACCGGGTCGATTACAGAGATTACAGAAAAATTACAAATGGTTACAAAAGATTGAAAAGTCTGCAGTGATTATATGAAGATTGCAAAGATTATTTAAAAATTTTCGATAAAATCTTACAGCGTTAGAAAAATGTATAGCAAATTTTCATGCTTGACGGTTCTTTTAAAAGTACTCGATTTCAGAAAGATACGATATTTTTTAAACGTTTTAATTATATTTCCCTTGACAAATTGACTCTCCCAGATATTAATTCGGACTCGGGGGGAAAAAAGGGTTTGTGAGAAATGTGAGAAAGAATTTCTGCAGACGGGTTTCATGAGCATCAGCATCCCCCGTCTAGTGTTTAGGGATTTCAATTATAATTGTAAGGCAAAGTTCCCGGTCCTTCCTTTCTCATTCTTCCTTCTTCATTCTTCATCCTTCCTTGTTTCTCTTCTTCCTTTATTGCCCTCACACATTCGTTTCTCGTTTCTCGTTTCTCTCTCGCCCTCTGGTCTCTGAAGCTGTAAACAAACGCCCGTGATCCTGCCACCAGCTGTTACTCGGCTCAGATGAATTATTGTAACAGCAATTTGTAATCTTGCAGTTGCTGCGCTGCTAGTGAAGGATCTCAATTTTATTTCCACATCAACTTCTCATTTCTTCCTCCATCTCTGCTGCAGGTCGAGGAGAAATCATTTTTATTATACACCAACTTGATGCAATAAAGCAGAGCTCGATTTATCACGATTGTGAAAAAATAATTTCCATGACGATACGCTTGATAAAAAAAGCCAGAGCTCAAGTTGTCACGATTGAAGATTCAAGCTGAAGCCCAATTCTGTTAGTTACGTGTAAATTTACAAGGGATTGCGATCGATGTAATCGGATTTGAAACAGCTGGAGCTTTCCAGATTTTAGTTTCGAGCTGTCCGTAAGCCTTCATCAAACATAATCTGGGCTTCGATGAATTGCATCCAGTGGTTTCAATGCTTGACTCAAAAGTAGAAAAATTCTATCATTCAAATATTCATTCATAGCCCAGAGGCAACTAGGTAGCCCATCGAATACGCGTGGGAATTGAACTCCGCACGTTTTACGGTACGACATGTGGATACGAATATCCCTGAAGAATTTCAAACACCGAACGGTATGAAGCGTTACAAAGAAAGCGGCTACACAACTACTGTAAAAATCGCAAAGGTTACACCTGTTAAATTTTTATCGCGTTTCAAGTAAACCGGTGGTAGACGGCCTCGGGGTAGACGAGACTCTGTGATCTCTGCAATTTTGGTGTGAAAAATTCTGGGTAAACAGAGAAGCGCATCTTTATTTTCTGTGTCTGAAGAACGTCAAAATGATTCTCCGAATGTAAAAATGGTAAAAAAATGTAAAGAAAAATGTGTTTTAACGCGTCTATACGCCGCAAGCTTACGAGCAATTACTCTAGCGACGAGCTTTTGATCTTGACTTACAAAGTGTGAGACCACGTTACTTTACCGAGTTCAATGTACACGAGTGTGTCTGTGTGTGTGTGTCATGTGTGGGAATTTAGCTGAGCTTTTCACTACCGAGAAGTATGGTTTGAATCATCTGAAGCCAACCAGAGTTTCAAGAGGTTGTGCAAGCTTGCAAGATTTTCTAACCCCGAGTTGAGATCCTTTCGCGCGTATTTTAGATAAGGATTTAATTTCTACTCGAGAGTTTCATTAAATAGTAATTAAGTTTCACCTACCGTGACTGAAAATGCCTGATCAAAATGAAACTCAAACTCAAACTCGAACGTTCGACTCCAGCAAATTTAAAACTTCTCTATGCAACCTTTGTGTCATTAAATGCCGAAGTGCTGCCACCAATTCTTTTTTTTTCTTATTGGTTCAAACGCTGACTCGATGCAGGGGGAAATAATTCAACTCAATTCAACCTAATTCAACTTAGTTCAACCGTGTGTCACTTAATTCAACTCAATTCAACTCAATTCAATAACTTTCATCCAACCAGATTCCACCTAATTCAACTCAATTCAACTTAAATTCAATCGGACTCCACTTCATTCAACTTTAATTCAACCGGATTCCACTTAATTAAACTCAATTCTCAACGTAATTCAACTCAATTCAACAATTCGACTCGATTCAACAATTCAACCTAATTAAACTCAATTCTCAACGTAATTCAACTCAATTCAACTCGATTCAACAATTCAACTTAATTCAACGCAATTCAAC
>JAFFZH010014070.1:0-12088 GCA_018420115.1 Euura saliciscinereae | reverse complement strand
AACAATTCAACTCGATTCAACAATTCAACTCGATTCAACAATTCAACCTAATTCAACTCAATTCAACTCAGTTCTCAACGTATTTTAATTCAATCCAACAATTCAACATTATTCAACTCAGTTCTCAGCGTATTCTAATTCAATTCAACAATTTAACTCATTTCAACATTCAACTCAATTCAACTCAATTCAACTCAATTCTCAACTTAATTTAACCTTAATAATTCGGGTAATTCTCTATTAATTCAGGTGATCCCCGTTGATTCAGTTAAATGACGATTTGTTCAGGTAATTCTCATTAATTCAAGTGAATTGTGAATTATTTCATGGACTATTGACACTACGTCAAGACTAGTGATTTGCTAGTAAACCCAATTGCTTAGTTATTTATTCTTATGGCAATCTTCAACAGTTTCTCAACGACTCTAATTATTTGACCTCTCGTTATAAATTGTTTACTCTGCGTTTAACCGACTTCAGTAGCGCTAATTTATGTACCGTTTAAATTCTTTTGTAGTAGATGAATCTTTTGTCATTTAGGATTCTCTTCCGTCTAATATTGACTCGGTTTTGCTCCGAGCTACTTCGCTACTCTCTGTACTCCAACCGAGAGGAGTTTCATAACATTTTAGTACGTCCCGGGGCGATATAGCTACTGTACCCTTTTTCTATTGTACCACCTGCACATTTCTATTCTATTCAGCTTCATTATCTCGGCTATTACAGCTTTTATCTATTCTCACAGTCTAGTGTAGTTAGTTATACCCGGTCTCTAATGTACCTGATAATTGTCAATAATTACTACCGACTACCGAGGTGCTGCTACGCTATATCGACGTCTTACTCAACACCATTCGTTCAAAGGAAAACGAGTTCACTGAATACTTTGAGCAATCAGTTTCTTAATTAACATTTTTTCCTTCTTCTTTTCTCTGTTCCATCTTATTCGAAGCTGCACTGTTAAAAATATTTCGAAATTTCTTGAACAAACAGGAATGAAATTTACAAATCCTGGTGATTGTAACATCTTGAAATTTCATATTTGTGTCTTGATATTGAAAAAACATACCGAGAATCTCATTTTACAGGAGATCCTCTAATTCTTTACAAAATAATGAATTTGATAGAACTTTTTAGAGCGAAATGGGTGAAAATATTATGTCAGTCACGTCCGACTGCGATGAGGTTTTGTGTCTCTCTATTTTTATATACTTGTTTCTTTACGTTTCATCCACGACTTTATTTCGTTCTTTTAGGTGGCAGGGAGCTACGCGACCTAGATTTCATATTTTGCAATATAGAGGATAAACGGTTCGAGGGGTGGGGGGTGGGGGGTGGGGGGAAAAGTCGTGTGAAAACTCAATTTATGAATTATAACAGGGGCAAATAAACTCCCTCACCAAGTTTCTCGTTCTGTTACAAGTCTGGCAAAGCAGGCTACACAAATCCTCGCAATTATTCTCCATTTTCGAACACCGTCGAGCTTTTGAGCTTCCGAGTCTCTCCTAGAATATTTTTCACACATTTCACACCTCGTACAAGCTTCAACCTCCTCGGATCGGATTTAGATAAAAGTTTACGAACCGAGCGATATTATCACCCGCCGCTCTATCTCTCGACCGTTCGCTGGAATTAAGATTGCCTTTCCAATTTCCTCATAAATTATGAACGAAAATCTGAATCTGAAAATTATCCCATTCCTCGAGACGGTGCATGGCTCGGATTTTCAACAAGATTCGCGGAGGTCGCGAAAATTCACCCCGATGCAAAACAGACTCTGGTAATAATTTTCCGGACGCGAAAAACGTCAGCGTATAATTTCAACGCCTTCGCTATCCTAATTCCGTATTGTGTAATTACCATTTTTATTCCAGCGTTTTTTCTTCAACATTGAAATTCATTAGAGTACCTACGCAATTCGTTTTTTCAGACTGTTTTACTTTCGTTAATTTTTTTTCTTCTCTTTCTTCCTCGACTTATCAAGGATTTTTGTTTTTTTTGTCTCGCCTTCTCCGTTGTAGGCATATATATTATACATATATACCCTGTACATCGTATCAGCGACGCAAAGTTTCAGCCGGAGAGTCGAGTTGGGCTGACGAAGCGCTGATTCGACGTCTTCCATGCGTTAACGCAGAACAAAGTAAATTATGTCAATTGTTAGAGAAAACAAAGACACAGATGTAGACAGAGATTCGCTTCCGATCGAGAATTTTGTGAATTTTAATACGGATTATATTCGATAAATCCATAAATTATCAGCTAAATTAAACGAGTTTTTACTTGATTATAAAAGTTCTAAATTTTTTTCCATTTTCTTTTCTTGATTGATAATTGCGGATGTAAAAAGGTCAGATTTTATCATCGACTCGATCAAACTTTTCGTCCCTTCCTTTGTCTTTTATAAATTTAATTTTTCAATATAGAAAGAGGAATCTCGCTAATTCGTTTTTCACCCGATGAATATTTTGATGAGAATTCTTATCACAGGTTGAGTGAAGAAAAATAAAAAATCAGAATTCTGTTCTTATCGATATACATATAAGATGCGCGAAACTTGTACGGGATTGAATTATTAGATTTTAATGAACGGTAATTAACATGGAAATTATACACCGTGTACAATGTCAACAGAGTCTAACAAGCCACTTTTCTCGGTTACGCGGAGAAAATATATAAGGAACAAAGAAAAAAGGAAATATTATATAACCGATAAGACGCTGGTGCAGGGATTTTATAATGAGCACGTGATACAATATTTATGCAAATGTTTAAACTCCACTTTCGCATACTTAACGGCTTACACAACCTCTCTGGAACGCGTAAGGTAAGCTCTGATTATGCTACTGTACCTCAAGGCGCGGTCAGGACTCTTTCAATTTTCAATATTCGATCATCTCATTCAGTTAAAAAAAAAAATTTTAAAAAAATTCAGCGATGATCATTCGCTCATTTAGTTTCGAACAGCTTTTAGCCTCGTTAAGTATCAGATAAGCGAGATGTGCGGGTGGTTGCAGATCTGCATTTCTTTTGTGTTACTTTCCATTCATCTTGGTATGAAGGGAAAAAGCTCAGTAATTTTACTTGAAAACATTCGAGTTAAAAAGGGTAGGAAACTAGGAAGACGGTGGTGAGATGAACGTGACTTTTTTCCGTCTATCAAAGAAGGAATATTCGAGATAATAACGATTATTGTAAGAATATTCCAGTTTTAATGACGTATTTAATTTACTTCAACTCGTTCTGCGATAGAAAAAAAAACCTGGGAAAAGTTGTTTGTTCGCCCATTAAGAGTCCGTCGAGCTGTAAAGAATAATAAGAAGAAATTCAATGAAAGATAGTCTTTTACATGAACGACCGAATGCGGATGGATAGTTTAGGAAATTTGCTTCTCATACTTTTTCACCCTCTTTACTATTCGAGCTTGCGCAATGAAATAAAAAAAGCCCACAATAATTGATGTTCATTGGTTGAAACTAGTCCACAGCATCGAAACAATATTTTCTCACACCCGGTCGCAAAACAGATCTTCTCGGCCCTCGGGCTGAAAAGTCCTTTGCGCCCGCTCACTCGGTCTGAAAAGAGGCATTTTTGCAGACCAGGTGTTGAGAAAAACATCGTGCGCATCACGGGCCCAAGGCTATTTTGGCGAATGTGATTGCAGCATACTCGCCTTCGGCTCGTGCTGCAAATTTCACACTCGAAAACTAGTTCTTTGCGCCCTTGATACACAATGTACTATTTTTAATCACCTGGATAGTAACGCCTTTCTGATTATATAAACTAATGTTTGAATCAAATAAAGTACTGGGTTCAAATTAGTATGCGAAAAGGGTGCGGAGATGATATTTAATCGTTTAATAAGCCCCCATGGATGTGGCGAAGCCGTGATGATTAGGACCACATGTTTCTCACGGCGCGGGCGTTAAAAGTAAACCGTGAGGATCGTAATTGGTAAAGTTTAAAGATCCTGGGGGAGAGAGAATCGTCTGGTTATCCAGGAAGTTCCCGTTGGTATTAATTGTCACATTCCATTCAAACCCTGACCCCTATAGTCGCAACCGTGTTCTTTTTTTGTTCCTTTGTGATAACGTGAGCTTTGGAAAAAGTTTCTTTTATATATACAGAGTAAAGGGGAAAAAATTGTGTCAAGTGAAAAATGTAATAAAGTCACAGGTGGATGTCTGCGTATTTTGAAAAGGAAATGATTAAGGAAATCCTGTAAAAACGTCAAGTCCAATTACTCTCTTCTTAATTGCAGTGGCAAAGTGTGTTCTGTTATATAACTCTTTGGTATAAAGTTATAATATTTTGAAATTTATTGCTTCTTATACTTATATACTTATACTTGAAACGTTTCTATACTCTAACAAGGTATAATCGTAATCAATTAGCAGGGGCTTTTATACAGGATGGAAAAGTTGACGGTGGAGAATTTTCCTCAATAATCTTATTACTGTCGAATTATTTATAAACTTTTAGATTCTTGGTCTTGGTTCGTTACTACTTTGATCTTTCATAGACCACGTTATACTTCTATTATGGCCAAAGTTCGAACACTTTGACTCATATAAACTGCTGAAAATATGAGTTCTAAAACTCACAGCTTCTCCTTTTATTTCTCTCGCACACTAAAATTATACGTTTAATACTTCACTGCGTTTGTAATAGTTCATTATGCGATATTTCACACAGTGGCTCTTAAAGACTCGCTTATATTTAAAAGATTGAAAAAAAGAAGAAGAAATTTTAGAAAACACACAAAATTACAAAAGTCTAATCATACGAGAATTGACTTCTCCCTTTGTTTCATTCCTCGGCAAATTGTGTTACAAAACTGTAATTGATTCATTGGTACGACTGTAACGATTTTGAACTCGATTTCACCTTTTTGTCTCTTTTTCTTTTTTCATTGCTGAAAGCCCCATCCCGCTAACAAGATTTGAATACGTTCTGGAACACATAACGAATAAATTGCCAACAAATTGCGAACCATGTCTATAGGCAGTACGATTTTGATTTCATTTGCAGGGAGCCTCGTATAAACCTTTGAGTCGTTAAATTTGAAAATTGCGATATAACAATATCCGGGTGTAAAATAATGGCGTAAACTTTATCGCTCTAAACGGGGTTTGTGTCCTAGGAAAGAGAACAAAAAAAAAAAAAAAAAAAAAAAAAACCAAGGAGAATGGCTTAACGTGAAAAGGAAAGGTGAAAATTTTGAAATAAATCGCATGTCAAGCAGTTGAACGAAGCGTGCATCGAATTATAGCGGGGCGTAAATTACCTGGCAAACGGCTTATTCGATTCAATTTCCATAACTGCTTCATAAACCAGAACTATATGGGTTTTCGGAAGGTGTTTTGTTCTGAAACACTATCTGGAACCGTATAGTCGTTACGTCCCTTCCCGTAGTTATACTCCGACCTTACGCACGCCGGTCCTGCTTGCACTCCGTACTTACAACCCTGCGCCTATAAATAACACAATTATTATTGCACCCGAGGGCTGAGTGCCACTTTACAATGCGAAAGCGAGCTTTCGCTGATTTTAGATAACGAGAAGCTCCTCAGTCTAGCGATTTTTTTCCTCAAACGTTGCTTCGAGTTTTGGAAAATATTGAGTCATTCGATTATACAGCGAAAACCGTGAAAATCAATTAACCCTGATCGGTCTTCGAATATTTTTAATTGAAATTTCGTGTGAATGTCTAGTGTCCAAAGATTTACTCAGAAAAAAAAACCATTGTGGCGGCTGGTCAGGGAAATGTTAGGAAATTGGAAAAATGGTCAGGGAAAAGTCGAAGAATTTTATGGCGGTACGAAACAAGCTTGGATAAAAGATCATCAGCGATTTTCATATTCTTCTCGCGCGGAAATCTTGAGGGGAAAGATAAAAAAAAATCATTTTTTTTTTAGACTTTTGAATGCTTTTCATATGATTGATATGAAAATGACCAATATCTGGTACAATTTTGATCGGATCAAGAAGTTCTCTGTTCATTTTGAGAAGGCCTCTTTACTGAATAGTCTGAGACCAGAAAAACTTGAATCGATTCACCGATAGATTTTATTTCGTGCATCTTACACAAAAAAAAATTGATCTCAAAATCTATGAAAAGCATTCTAAAATATAAAAAATGAGTATCGGCAGTTTTTACTATTTTACTAGAAAACTACACGCACGATTCCTGTGGGGGGTATTCGTTGATTAATCCACCATATGGTCCGAGTCGAGGGGGTCACGATCAAAAATGCAGCTTCGATCCGCGAAACTCGTTTACGCGCGGTTCGTTCATCGAACGAACTCGTTCACGATCCTCTATAAAAATACTTCAACCCGTCGATTGCACCCTCGAATGGAAAGCGTAAAAAATTTATAATCTAGTTTTTCATTATTTTTTTTTCACATTTTTTTCAATTTCCTTTTCCGTCGTGGTAGTGTAGGTAATTTTCTCGTCAAACCTGTGCTTCGGACTACGACGATATCGCCTTGTTTATTTGTCGTAAGCTCGTACCCGTACTTAGATCGTTATTAGGTTCGTTACACGCGAGTAAAGTCGATCGGATCTGTCTCCGAAGCAGGCTTTAAAAAATATACCAGTCGTCGTGTGTGTCACAGACGTATCATTACTACAAGAGGCGGGAGAGTCTCTCCTCTGCTTATCTCCATCTATTCATATTCGATACGCGATTAAGTATTAAGACCGTATCCCCCGTGTGTCGACCGTGCCTTTTCACTTCGCTGCTCGTGATCAGCTACACAGTTTAATTAAACCTCGCCCTGATCCAATTTACTGTAGGTAGGATAAGAAACGTGGAACAGGAATGAGGAGAGAGAAGGATGATAAAATCCAAACCTGGTCTCCGCCTCGTACTCTCTACAGACTTCAACTACTCTTTACTTATCTTAACATTCATCCGCTGCCATTTTGTCGATGGGCTCTTAAAGGTTACACACGTAACATAAGAGGCCACAATCGTCTACTCGAGAGATAATAAAATAAGCTCCTGATCTCGAATTTTGTAATGAAATTCTTTTCAAACGGTAAGAATTCAACCATTTTTTTCAGCACAAAAAAAAAAACTAGAGCCAGCGTCTGAACTTCCTGTCATTTATTTCGTTTCTAGCTGTTTTGAATTTTGCAAATCGGACCTCAGATTCTTCATCATTGGTTCGAAAAACTTTCGAGTACAAATTTTCATCAGGATCCAAATGTTTTTAGTTCATTTTCAGCATGTCGAATTTGTAAAATTGAAATTTTGCAAAACTGACCTCAGATTCATGATCAGGAAAGAAAAAATAAAATGTGTGGTACCTCCTCCCAAATGCAATATACTCTGTTCATTTAATTTGAGTAAGAGGTATTTTTAGAGGCTCTAAAAGCGCAGTTTTGTGATTTATATAGGAGATTCTTCGTTGAATGGATCTACATTGACCGCGTCGTCGCGTCGGCGTTTTTCTAATGTCGTTTATGGTCGTTGACTCGCGTCGGCAGTTTGAATGAGTCGATAAAAAAAAAATATCGTTTTCCCTCTGGCAACCTCCCCTGGCTGAAAATACGTAGTCTCATTTTGTGTACTACTTTACTTCGTCTGAACACTAAACTCTCGAGTTAAAAAGCGTTCAACTTTAAACCTTGGAGACTGGCTCGGCAAAGTGTCACGGACTAACTAGCCACCGACCCTGCACCCTCCGAAACAGTTTTCATAAACTGTTAGAATTACAACGTCTCAGAGCTAAGAAATTCCGCGTAATCTCAGGTTGTAAATTTCCTCTAGAATCTCCTTTATAAGCAGTGATAATTAGAAAAATACCACCACCCACCCCCTGCTCTACGAAGAGTTGACGCCCTACTGAGACAAACCCTAATTATCCCTCTCTACCATCTTTAACACGAAACATGTTTTTTTACTCTTCCACTTTTACTTAATTCCGACTGAACACTCTCTGAGCCAGAAAATCTTACTTTGATAGCTTTCGGAATAACTCAGAGTCAAGTCCCATTAGTTCTATCTACATGAAATCCTTTGCTTTGAGTATTATTTTAAAACCAGTGGTTTCGGTCCATCCCACAGTATTGATACTCGATATAAAACCGTGGCGTGGGTTCGATGTACTCGGGATTGGAAGTATCGGGTTCGTTCAAAGCTACGATTTCACATCGTTGACACTGGCCAGGGAATTTAAAAAATGATCGAATCAGCAGTAAAGTCAGGGAAAGTCAGGTTTTTTTTTTATCACTCAAAGAAAATGAGTGTGCAGACATCGATCTTCTCGTTATTCTTTTTGGCTCTGTCTGTATAAAACATGAATGTGTAACATCACTGTATTGCAGAATAGATTATTCACAAGTTTTCGAACACCAATTTATTCAAAGATTCATTAATCAGTTACTCATGTTTCAGCGCTATTCATTTTCTTCGAATAAAGCTTGATTAACAAAAAAGCTCGACCCCTTCGTAATAAAGAAAAAAGCTTCAATGAAACGAGCTTTATTTTCAAACAAAGATTCATTTCTTTTCAAAAAAAAGCTTTATTTGAACAAAGCTTCGTCTGAAAAAGCTTTATTCTGAAGCTCCATCACAAAGCTGGTGATAAGGTTGAGGTGGGAATGATGCCTCCGGAAAAAGGCTTGAACTTATTCCTGAAAAATTCTTTATCTACGTTTTTTTTAAATCAATGATTAACTGCGATAGGAAAGTTGATATGTAACTGCGAAAAGCTTGCGTACAACATTTTTCGAGACAGAGTCTCATTGGATTGAGTGTGAAATTTGAATCACAGTTGATAGAATTGTGGTTGATCAAAAGGACGAGCTAGTCTTGAATTTAACTAGTCAACTAATTGAATAAAATGGTTTTCTCTTCACATTACTAATTTTCATCGTTAAATAACTTATATTGTATCTCCGAAACAAATCATTCTCATCGTTCTCAATGGGATGATTAAAGTTTACTCTGTATACTAGATTTGATCCAGATCGAGGGAATTGTTCTTGAGATGCTGCATGCATAAATATGAAAAGTATAATTCTTCCAAAAAGAGTTTTTTTTTTTTGTTCGCAAATAGATAAACTAACAACACTTATGATCAGAGGTCATGAAAAATCAGGGAATATAGTTTTTATACCGTTTCTCATTTTTTGCGATTATTCAGATTATCTTTAAAATTATTTCCCACTGGGAACTCGATGAGTTCAAATCCTCGAATTATTGACGTGGTTTTCGCACGCTATTTCGGGGTCAAGAGTCGATGGACCGATGATATATGTAGAGTGTGCTGAAGAATATTCGCTAAAATTGGAAAACTAGAACAGTGGAAAAAAAGTTTGTGGATTTTTAAACCTCCGTCTGTCTGTACACTGGGTTCAAGTTGTCAAAAAGTTTCGAAGTTTAAAAAAAAATATGATAAAATATTCACGGTTACTTCCCAAACTGTCTCCTACATTATTCAAAAGTCAGCCGAGTCAATATTGACATGATTATTTTATAAAAAATTCGTATACAAAAAATGCACAAAAAAAAAGATTTGTTTAAAAATTCACAACTTTGCAATAAAATAAGATTGAACCAAAAAATGAACAATACTTCGGGGTTTCACGCCCAAGACTATGAGCTTTCGAAAAATTACACACTTATTGTTGTTCGTCCCAAAAATTAATTGAATCATTTCCTCGACCGTTTTTTTCTTCATTTACATCAAATAAGAATTTTTCAGTCATTATTTTAGGTCTCTTCGATCATTTTCTAAGTTTATACTTTTGTCAGTAGAGCTTCTTTACAGATGACAGAAAGAAATGCGAGAATTAGGGTAAATTCCTATAACGACTGAACATCCTGGAGTTTACTAAAACCGAGAAACGAGCTTTTAGACAGAACTGTCTGAAAGCATGACCATGAAAACGTTCCTCAAATTGAACAATTTTAACCAGAAGAAAACCTTTTAGGGAACGAACTTGGATTCCACTCGCTTACGATTTTAGGCACTTGGGCATCAAGGATCCTACTTAACTACACCTAGACTTTTTTTTATGGAAGGTGAGCGAAGGCCGCCTTCCATTCATGCAAGGAAAGTACGGAGGGATAATCCATAGTGGAGACTAGACTGTGCTGGAAAAACCTGGAATAGTCAGGGAATTTCTATTTTCGGGGAAAGTCAGGGAAAAATCAGGAAATTTTTTCTCGCACTTGTTTTTTGTGATAAATATTTGAATAATAAAAATTAATTCTATTAATTATTTAAAAAACACAATCCAAACATATACAGAATCACACTTGTTAAAATCAAAGTCGAGAATTTCTTGCTTTTCGCGCACTGGAACAACTCGACATTATTTCGATTTTTTGAAAGAAGAGATGGAAATAATCGATTTTTGGCAGGAAATGTCAGGGAATTTAATTTCATTGAAATTGTCGCCACTCTATGGTTAATCTAGTTTTTTGGGGGTGGTGGCCCGTTGACCACAGCGCATCTGGCCAATCATAACTCCATCAACCTGGTAGCTCGTTACTTTGGCAAATTAAAATGTCTGCGAAATGAATGATTGCTAATTTTATCCAGTTACAGATAGAGCTCACCCTGTTCTTTTTTTTTTGTTTCTTTCCTTCATCCGTTTTTTTTTCCGCACAAATTTCCGCCTTCACAGTTCCAACGAGCTCGGGGTCTGAGAGAGAAGAGGGAATTGGAGTTAGTTCTGCTACCTCGCGTGTTTCTCCCTACCTACTACGTGTTCGCGTGCAAACTCTGGGTGTGTTCTTTCTGGCCAGGTACCCGCCCGCGATTGCCATTGCGCTTTTAATAATAATCAAATAAAAATATAACGAGGAAACACCCGGGTCGAAGGCTGCAATTTTCTTCTTTATTTTCAATCCTTAATTTTTATTAAAGCTCCCTATCCCTACACCAGAAGAGAAGAGGAAAAAAGTTCCGGTTGAGATCAGCAGTACACGATATCTTCATATAATCTTATCGACGTCAAACTCGTTCTTCGTAATTAAAAAGAAAAAATAGCTGCTTTATCTCCACAAGCAATTATTTTTAAGCTCGTTACACTTTTCGACCTCCCACCGTTAAAGCACGAACTCTTCGGTCAAAAAGATCGCTAAACTGATTACACGGATCTGGAAATTGTACTGAAACAAACAGAGACGAATTTATTGTATCTATATTAATCATCGTTCGTTAGTCACCGCTGATTCTTTACTCAACGATTATATTATTTTATCGTCGACACATTTCCCACCGTTAATTAATTATCGCGTTTCTGATTCATTGATTGCTGAAATTTGCTATTTTTTTTTATTGAACTCCACTAATTTTTGATGATCGCGAGTGTTTCGTTGCTCAATATTCCTCGCAGAAGAGAGTTCAGGGCCCCCCATATTCACGGTCGTTTCGCAGTCGTTTGAGAAAAGAGAAACAAACAAAAGTTAGAGCGAATGAAAAGAGGTATAAAGTGAAGGATAAAAAAAGGAAATTGAATGCGAACCGTGCGTCGCCCTGGAGGCAGTGCAGGCAGGGCCTCGTACGAAGGGCCCGTTACGCACGTACGCGTAATTATTCCGGTTTGTGTTGGTATCCTTGCAGCATGCACCAGGTTCTCTCTTATACCGGAGCCGAGTAATTCTCCATAGTGCAGAAAATGCTGAAATATCATCGCAAATTTCTGACTTCTGAAAAACGCACTGTAACTTTATTTTCCATGTAAAATTGAACCTAACAATGATATAAATTTACCCGCGGTCCTTTGTTTCTCGAATCCGTGGCCACGAGCTTCCGCCGCTGATGCTTTTACAGCTGATGTTACAAAGCGGGATAATTTTATCTTGACACAATGTCGTTGATTTGTTTTATACAACGCGAATATGTTTTACGAGATCTTTTCAGTCTCCATTCGGTACCTAGAGCAGCGTTTTTACCGACCTGCGCATGCGCGGAGTACGAATAAAGCCACTTTCAACTACTACCCGTGTAGATAATTCTCTAGGCATCCTAAATTATTGAAAGATTCTTTCTGGGCATCAACACGGCGTCCACTATATAAGGGATTCCTATCTGTTACCCAACTAGGGCCAAGCCGGGGCTT
>JAFFZH010014069.1:0-27522 GCA_018420115.1 Euura saliciscinereae | reverse complement strand
AAGCTACGGTGTGCTAAAGCCCAAATTCAGCGAAAAGTAGCTCTAAACGGATTGATAAAAATAAACAAAAAAAATCCGTATCTAGATAACTAGTTGAGGAACAAAAAATGTAAGTGTAAGTTTCCTCTAGGACCGACTGTTCAGATGTTACGGCTTGCCAAAGTTCAAAAATGCAGATGCAGAAATCTTTGAAGGGTCATCTTGTCAGATGTTATTCATTAGCGCTTGAAAAGTTTTTTAAAAGACAATTTTTAGTGTTCTAGGATTATTCCCACGGCCCTAAGAATATATTGAATCATGATTTTAATTATACAGTTATATACATTCCATATTCGTGACGATCGTGGTCTTATAATCCCACTACTTCAGTTCAACGAAACTAAAAGTTCTTCATCGCGAGTTCATAAATTTCACCTTGACATAGGTACATAATTTCATACATATCCTTAGCTGATGGTTCACGGCGGATTTCTCAAGATTACGTGATAAAAATTACATACACATCTCGCCTTCATACCGTTGGCTTTGCCATTCTTCAATGACCGAATTAGGTGAGCCGTATGGTTATGTATTGAACGTGAACATGTGGGGAAAAAAAGTTGTGCTCCCTGTTATATGAATGATTTTACTTCTTGCTCACAATTTTTTTCAATTCAATGATCATTTGATCGTTTTACTACGCTGATCTGAGTTACGCGACTCAGCTACAACTTACTCCGTCAATGTCCTCCCACAATCTATATAGTAAAATTGTTGTATGTTTCGCTAAATATATACCGCAGAGTATTGAAAACCTATGGTGGTGAAGTTCCGAACGTTCAACTGAACGAAAGTCGCTGGGAGAATTTCTGAGCCTAGATATGGCCCTGGATATGTGACTAGTGGGGCCCCGAGTACACAACTGGGGATATAGTTAGTACGCACGCGGATGATTTTCTATTTCAAATCATACTGATTGATAAATGCTCGATGTGAGAAACCCAAGCCGAGTCTTCACCCCTTCCGGACATCCCCTGACTCATCCCAAGTAACTAACTTACAAGTGCCCCGCCAGTTTTCTTTTTTCTTTTTGACTCTCAAATTATTATAATTCGAAACGTGATTTCAGCAATCAAAACTGCGTCTTCATCCCTCACTGGACCACATCCTCTAACTTACCCCTAGTCACTAACTCGTCGACGATTATTAGTGCCCTGCCAAGTCTTTTCATAAAATTCATTGAATATCACAACACGATTTTGGAAACAAAAATCAACTCTTTATTCCTCCCAGAACCCATGCACTAAATCACCCAAACAATGCTGCGATTTTAAGGCGTGCAGCGTGGGTTCCGAGAGGGATGAAGACGCGGTTTTGATTCGTAAATAATCGTGTTTCGAATTATAATGAATTTTAGAAATGAAACAGGCGGAGTATGATGTCCGAGTTAGTTACTCGGAGTGAGTCATCGGAAGATGTTATTCGGGAGTGACGAAGACTCGGCTTGGGTTTCTCAAATAGAGAATCCATCAATAAGTATGAAATGAAGGAAAAATCATTCGTGTACTAACTATAATATCCGAGATGTGCACCCGGGGCCCCACTAGGCACAAATCCAGGGCCGTATCTAGGCTCAGAAATTCTCCCAGTGACTTTCGTTTAGTTGAGCCTTTGGAACTTCACCAGCATTGAACACCTGGAGGTAAATTTGAACAAACATCAATTAGGTCGTCAATTGGGACGTTTAGGTCACAAATTGAATTCGTATATCGCGTGTGTATTGACAAAAAGACGTATGTCCTATGGATATACGCAGAACATACGCCCTTTTGCTTTCAGCAACGCGATATGTCATTCATTTCAAAAGTCAGAATTCTTGTTGACATGAATACCTACGTCGATTTTAATCAAGGATGCTGAACTGAACTGAAAAATAATTCTTTTACTTCCTTGCGTTCAGACGAATTTTTTATAAATTTGCTCTCAATCGTCGCGGTTTGTTTAAACTTAACTCTCGTAACTCTCGGGTGTGAACAATGAAGCTTGACGTGCTGATTTGTCCGTTAGTTACTCTGATTGTGAGAGAAAAACCTAGACACACTCGGGACTCTGGTTCTGTCGATAATGTTCTTGACCATAGCTGCTTGCGTGGGGGGATGAAAAGGGCTCATGCCTCGAAGTGTTTTGATAAATTTTATTCATTTCTACGGTTGTTCTTATTTTGTACTGGAACATTTTGTCGTGTGTCTGAAACACGTGATTTGTACCGGAACTGAATTGACTTCACTGAGATATAACGGGAACTCCTTCTCAAACAATGATCCTGATTGAGTAAGGGTCGAATGAATTTACGATTCCTTTTGCAGGCGGTGGTGACAGCAACAAGGGAAAAAGTAAAAAATGGCGGAAGATTTTGCAGTTTCCACACATCTCCCAATGCATCGATTTGAAAAACACTCTGGGTACGTATGAAGGGAGATAATATTGGGGAAAAAATATATCTGCGTTGAAAACAAGTTTTTTTATGTAAAATTGATAGTATCTACCCGAGTGTCTACCTATACCTATAGTGCTTGACTATAAACTGTTGCTTTTTTTCCCTCTTCAAATTCGTTTGCTTACTTGCTCTTGAATTTGTTTATCAATATTTGCCTCGTCGATAGAAGCTCAACCTGTCGATAACCTGGCTATTTAAATGTGTCGCTATAATGTCACAGCGGCGGGGCGTGGTCACGTGCCTAACCCGACTGTCACATGGTATACAACACGCTTGTTTCCGTCTGTGCTGGGAAGCGAATGGCAACTTGTTACGGAAAGTGCGACACACAGTTAATTAAATATCATCGTAAAGTGACGTCAACGTGGGCCTAACCAATCTACTGATGTACATACGATGTACAATGCCACTAACGCTCGGCTTATTTCGGGAGGGTCGGGTCCGCCCAGCGTATTGTTAGTCTCTGAACAACTTGTAGTCCGAAATTTGTTCGATATGAAATAGACAAGTAAAGAAACACATGTTATGTGTGTATTATGAGAATGACCGGAAATTCCACACATGAATTACATATGAGTGAATTCAAATCAAACCGTACAGGTTCCAAATCTCGTTCCAGATAGTCTTATTTTCAAATTCCATTGATCTTCGTGATATTGCGACAGAATAGCAAAAGTACCACTCGCGATGATCTCAAAATGGATATATTTTTCTACCCATTCATCGGACAAAGTTCGGAAAGAGGCGGATTTTAAAACTGGTAAAACGGTGCTTCCGGCAGTACATATCACTGAATTTCACTCTTCTATTGAACGTTACATTTCCTGGGCTGTATATTAATTTATCGTCAGAGAGAAAGTTTGAATAAATTTTGAAAAACTATTGAAATTATTTATTCATTCCGATAACAATATTTGTAAGGAGGAGCAAATTTCGCAGAGTAAGCAGTTTTTGTCTGGTTGAAATAGAGATATGACAATTTGAAGATAATCGCGACTGGTAGCTTTGTTGAAGTAATTACTCCATTACGTGTAATTCTACGAATATAGACTCCAAAAATGTTGTAACATCGGACACATGGTCTTATATTTTTATACACCAAAACGTACTCAAACGTGGAAATGGTATTTGAAATTATGACTGTTTCGAGAATGTACGGTTTTACACGAAATGACTCATATATGGACATAAGGTGCCTCATAAAACCGGACCATTTTGAGTAATGTGAACCACGCGTGTGGGTTAATCTTTGATTTTTCCCCTTAGGAAGTTCTAAGAATACAGGCCCCACGAACACGATTTTGTCAAAAAGACGGTGACGGCTCATGCATTCTTTCCGTTTTCAGCAACATGAAATTCTCGAATATGCATCTACGGGTTCATAATTCCATTCAAGATTTGAAACAAGCTGGCCGCTCTGGCCTACGCTGTAGGTCCATCAGTTAACACGTCATAAATTAGGTCAGCGATTTTCAAACTGTGATTGATAAATTTTTGTGATAATCATTTCTTCATGCCGAGGTTATCGCTGTATACTGTTTGATATTTCAAACAAAGCAATTGGCGCTCAAACTAATTCTATTATTATACGGCAAAATGTTCTTTTTCGGCTTTCTTTCTGTGAATTTATCAAATCTACCTTCCAATACGTTCCCAACTCAAGTCTCGTACATACTCGTGAAAAGTATAAGTGAAAGAAATTAAAAAAGATTGAAAGTCGTAGAAGGGGTCAAAGTGGAGGCGACTGCCTCACACCTAATAAAAAAGAGAATACGGTATTCCTGACAACTGCACGATCACGTAGGTATACCTATATATGCTGTTGAGTATCTCTACGAGCACGTCACTATCGTGTGTATCACCCGTGTAATAAACACCAAACTGGGCAGACCGACAACTTTAGATAGCAAATTGCTTGCTTATATGTACCTATGCTGCACACGATTGCGTATTGAGCTTGTGAAGGTTCGAAAATTAATTTTCGCTTACCATCACGGGGAGAACTTCAGTTAGAGTGGTGGAAAACCTCGAAGGGTCATAGAAGTTTCCTATTTTTTTTCCCAGTAATTAGTGGACACCCTGCCATAGTAACCATTCATTGAAGCTTTTTCCGTCTGTAGATCAAGGTAAATTTCAAATATATTTTTGCCACATTTGCCTGGAAAGTCCTCTTTCGCGCGTCGTTTAGAGGCACCCAAAACAGAGTTTTGCGAACGGTGCCCGAAGAAATGTTACTTTAGCGATGTGTAAAATGGTGCGCATGCGCAAAGAGGACTTCCATTCAGGCGTAGCAGAAAATATCGTTGAAATTAACTTTTGACTTCGGGCACAGGGCCCGCGGGGTTAATAAGCCGGCAGTGTTGACTGCACTAGATATTTCTTCTGCTTGTGGTTGACAAATGTTTGCTCGAATAAAGTTTATACAGTACTGGGCTTTAGAGATTTAATTTTTCTTGTTCAATTTGCTGAGGAACAGATAAGACCACTGCGTGTTATTTACCTAAGCATCGCGTCTCATATAATATGTGTAAATAAACATCTATTACATAGCTACATCTACTCGTAGTATATATAAGCGTTGTCGGGTAAGAGACGCGAACGGTGAGCGACCCCGCATCTTGTCTTCATTGCACTGTTGGCTTCGCGCGCTCTATTTCCAGTATTGTTGAATAGTTCTATACGGACACGTTTACGTATTATTCAAATGTCGCTATTGTATAAGACAACGAAATCGACACCTCATCGTCCTTCGTAGAAAATAATCGAACATACTACTAAAATTGTTTCGCCAATAGGTCAGGAACGGTAAAATGGACGCACGGAACATCAGAGCGTTGCGTTCTGATTGTAGAATCCTAAATTTGTGTGAAGAATTCTATTTGATTCGTCAAATTTTCGTATTTCATGGTCATTTAAATAACGATTCACAAAACCATTTACATTGATTGTTTTACGTCGCAAAACGTTGCCATTGCTAGTAGTCGTCGCGAGACGAGACGAGACGAGATTTTGTCATTTCTCGTCTCGTCTCGACAGTTTCGAGACGACGGATCATACCGTCTCGTCTCGAATTTCGAGAGAAAATTTGTTTCTCGTCTCGAATTCTTCTCGACCTTGGGATTCATTTCTGGTCTCGTCTCGAAATTTCTCGACTGACCAGGATGAAATTGAAAGCATCGCCATAAAATCCTAATATTGCCATGAATCACGAGTGGCAAAAAAACCGACTTCAAAACCTCAACCAATTTCGATGAATACCTTTTGTGCCTGAACTCATGGTTCCAGTGTTCACTGTCATCAAAGATAACAGATGAACTGCAGTAATCTGTGAATACTATATTACTATGGTAACAACATGTGATATCCTGATGTCCTAATATCGTAGTATCGTAGGTGATATTGTAGGTAATATCGTTATCCAACCAAAGAAAAAAAAACGAAGTGCTGTGCAGGATACTAATTTTTATAATTTCATGCTTCTCTTTTATAAATAAATGTTTATTATCTTCGATTTTCGATTATAGGCCGATATTCTCAAGATTTTCCAAAAATAGGCCGAGATTCTCGCCGTGGTCCTCTCGTCTCGTCTCGACTTAGACGGTCGAGAAAAAAATCACTCTCGCGTCTCGTCTCGCGAACCTTCAGTCTCGTCTCGTCTCGGTTTTCTCGACTCTCGCGGCAACACTAATTGCTAGGCCACAGTGTTTCACAATGAAGAGTATTCCTCATTGAGGGGAATTTAAGACCTACAATACTCTAGAATCCTTTTCAAATAAAATGTAATTGCGACTTTGAATCATCGTCCATTGAACCCTGTACTTTTGTCATCTTGTTACTTTTGTATTTCGAAGGACGACGATTGTCTTATTTAGTCGATTTCGAAGTACCAGAATAAGAACTATATTGTCGTACGGAGGGCAGTAATAATTCATTGGGAATTTTAGAAGTACCACAATAGTCAGTGAAATTTGTATTCGTCGTGATAACAAGGTGAAGTAATGATATACAGCTTGATGGTATAAAGAAATGTTGAGTTTTTATAATCTTACTTGTGAAGTTACGAATTCCTCCTGTCCGCATTGATAACGCCGAATGGTGTATGGCGCATGTGTAGCTGCTACTGACGATTGGTTGAACTGTTGATTATAATTAGATTGTGGCAGAGTTTGTAATTAGATTACAATCAAATTTACGAAATGCCATCTCACAGAACAAAAAACAAAAACCAGTGACAGAAGTTTAGTCGTAAGGTAATAATTTGCCTCAAGACAAAATGGAAGTAGTACCTTGTGGGAGCTTTTCCATTGAATTTTTTATGTGTTTGTGCAGCTGCTCAAGAAAACTAACTGTTATCGAATTTGGTCCAACTGCTACGATGAAGGCAGAAGCAACTTGGCTAGATTTTTCAGCTAGGTTTCTTTTTTAATTCAAATCTCATGTAGCACATATTCCATATCGCCAGCTTCGACGCACACGCATCCGGAAATCACGCACACTCCTAGCCAGCTGTGATAATTTTGTTCAAAACATATCATATATATTTATTTACATATTACATACATATTTATGTGGCACGAAATTCAAGATGGAGTCCCATGTACATATTTTATTCACAGTTAAAAATTGACCTTCCTGCGGGCCTTCGATCAAGATACATTTTGTGCAAATCATGATTCACAATAACATTCTGAACCTTCGATAAAAAGAACGGTAATCGATTGCAGAGTAGAAATGAATCAACGGTGTAGATATAATATCCATCAACAGGAGGAACTGGTATCTATCACCAAGTAAATTCGATTTGATCGAAGTGAACGAACTTGCATACATACTTGCATATTATCAAGTAAATGTGTACTAGGATCAAATTAATTGTACTATTGAATGAAATAGAATTTCTTCGATTCAAATGTATTTACTCGGTGCAATACTCATAGGCGAGTCAAATGAAGAACTTTTCTTGCGTCAAAAGAATTCCGTCAATTAAATTGATTTACTTAGCAATACATTTTCCGTTATAGTGTAAGTACTGCGTATTATATATCATATGTGTACGGGTCGGGTTTAGTGTGGTGTAATATGGACAATGCTAATTCAAATATTGATTGGGTGTTAGTTTCTCCTTCGTTTGCAATATCTACATACACTGATGAATACGAGACCGGTTAATAAATTATCTTTACTAATACGATTAGAATCTAACGATTCGTTGGAATTTAACATTGATATTGTGTGTATAATCAGAAATAGCTATATAATGACTAGTTTGGCAGATCAAGAGAATATGTTACCTTTGTGGGTCAGAAAATTCTTGATATTCTTTTGCTCATAAAAGTTCGAATGAAACCGGGGCCAAATTGTAGATGACAGTAACGTTCATTACGCCGTTCAAAACTTACGTCATCATGTTGTTTTCTTCGTTTTCTAGGAGAATCACTTGGAGGGACCCAGTTATATTAAATGAATCGATTGTTTCATGGAATTGATGGGCCTGCAGGGAGACTTCTATTTGTTGACGTCAAAATCTGTGGCGCAATAGAATGCTCCTAACTAAATATGGACATCCACAAATTCAATCGCGTCATTTCAACCCTCTGCGTCTCACCGTAGCAATTCAGTAACTGTCTTTTATAGCTTAAACATTGCGTCTAATCTTCCATTTTAAGGAGGTTGGGGCGTTTGGTTGAATATAAGATAAAGATTTGAAAATTTGGTGAAATCAAGATTGTTGTACACAGAATTTATTTAAAAAAATTCAGTCTATTTGACCGAACCGTTTTCCAGTAAGAAATTCCGAAAGTTGCTCGATTTAACACGTCACGTATACGAAGTCATAGCCGATCGTATCCATTTCACTTGATTTAACTATCTTGCATATAAGATAAAAATTAAGTAAACATAGCGGTTTGTAATATCGACTATTGCGAGTATTATTACGAAGTTGTGACGTATTCAACCGGCCAGTTCAAGAGAAAATCATGATTTTGTGCTGAAAATAGTCGTTTTGCGGGAACATTCGGCCGTAACGCGGCAGCGTCGCATCTTCACTACTGGGCGCGCAAATTGAATCGTACATAAGGCCGATGGATAGGTTTGCGGGCTGTGAAGAAACGAATTCTCAACTCTTACGTAGGGACATATAATTTCCCGTGATTGATGAATATTCTCTGACAACGAATATTTTTTAACTCATACAATGTCCTTTATTTCGTACTGCATTCGTATGTATTACCTAGCTTGCCTACCATCGCGAAGTATTTGAGGGTTATGTTGCCGCTGGAAAAAAACTTTCAAGCGCGCACCGGGCGTCTGCTAATGCCAGTGCTGACAACCTCCGAATATAACTACGTTGCCAAGTTCACTAGCGATTTATCGAGTACTATTCAGTCGGAATAAATTCTTTCATTTGAAAATATAAATTTCCAACCATGCAATTTTTCGATTAAAGGCTAAATCACTAGAGAGTAGCGCCCCAACCTCATTAATGATTCGGTTCAAATTCAGCTCTACCATACAGCGTGGAACAATGATACTATACAGTGACAGGTCACTACATATAGGTAGCAGCATAGTCAAAAAGACTTATTTTGCCATATCATTGCGGGGGGGACCTAGAGGGTTATCAAAAAAAGGAAAAAACGTCGCCCTCGGCTGTAACCGAATTGGACCAATCAGTTACAGATTCCTACGACAATTCATTCGCCTGTTGCGTTAGGTCAAACTTTTGCGGACGCTCTTCCGTTCAATGCCTTGTAACTGGACAGAAAAAAATCGTAGAACAAAAGTTAAAAACGGAATTTGAAGAGGAAATCCAAACCTTGAAATCGTTCATCTTAGAAAATTCGAAAAAAAAATTCTCCCGTCCCGTACAGCATTTGAAAGTCGGAGTTCAATTTACCAATTCGCCACTAGTTGCATTAGAGTGACATAACTTGGGTACGGTCATCTGTAGATTCAATGTCAAAAACTCATTTTGAAGGTGACATTCCAAGCTTCAAAATGCGTCCTGGAACATCCGTCTAGCCACATTTTTCGTGAAGTTATAGAACTTTGGAAAAAAGCAATATTTCGAGAAAAAAAAAGGTGGCCCGTTAATTTTTTTCGGGAGTGTATGATGAATTTATTATAAAAAAAAAAAACGGTTCGTTGACCAAAGCATTTCAAGGTTTTTTTTTATTGAGTTTGATTATTGTAAATTTTTGGAAATTAAGTAAGATATGAATATGGATGGATATTCATTCATAAATTCTTGGATTCAGGAGGGAGTACGTTTGTATCGAGATTTGAAAAATGAATGTTCAGTGCCGAAACCGTGAGACCTATAAAACAAAAAGTCCTTCTGTACACATGTAAATTTTTTGATATTTTTTGTGCTTATACAAATTCTTCAATGTGTGTACACAAATAATTTTTATAGGTCTCACGGTTTCGGCACAAAGCATTCAAAAAAGTCGTTTAAATAGTCCCGGTAAAAACGTACTCCCCCTTAATGATTGGATAACAATCTTTTGTGTGGATAGTTTGAATATTTATGGCAGTCGCAGTTCCCATTTTCTAAGACGCCAACAAAATTTCAACTCCTTTGTGTCTAGTCGCAGCGCAAAGAGTCTGAAGTTGACCGAGAAGATTTTCCTTGGTCTCCAGTCGCAGTGCAGGGAATTGTGAACTGCGACTGGCTGAATATTCAAACTATTCACACAAAACATTGCCATTCAATCATGCGGCACTCGACAAACGAATATTCATCATTCATTAATCTAAAAATTTGGAAATATACATATTCATCAATATCTCTTTATATATATAAAAAAGTCCCGTATCCCCGTAACTATGGGCCAAAACCCGTGTCCCCGTAACTATGGTCCGAAAATCTGTTGATTCGTAACTATGGACGGTCAGAATCTAGGCTTGATCTCTGACACTTGTTGATCTCTGTGTGTCAGCATCTGGGTCATGAGTTTTCGGCGTAGTTTTCTGCATCCAGGTTATATTCGCGTTCTATCGCGCCGTTCCTGGTATCCAGGTATATGGCGCCATAGTTCCTGGTGTCCAGGTCTATCGCACCATAGTTCTGGATGTCCAGGTCTACCGCGCCATAGTTTTTGGTCTCCAGGTCTATCGCGCCATAGTTTTTGGTCTCCAGGTCTATCGCGCCATAGTTCTGGATGTCCAGGTCTACCGCGCCATAGTTTTTGGTCTCCAGGTCTATCGCGCCATAGTTCTGGATGTCCAGGTCTACCGCGCCATAGTTTTTGGTCTCCAGGTTTATCGCGCCATAAGTTTTCTGCATCCAGGTTATATTCGCGTTCTATCGCGCCGTTCCTGGTGTCCAGGTATATGGCGCCATAGTTCCTGGTGTCCAGGTATATGGCGCCATGGTTCCTGGTGTCCAGGTCTATCGCGCCATAGTTCTGGATGTCCAGGTCTACCGCGCCATAGTTTTTGGTCTCCAGGTCTATCGCGTCATAGTTCTGGTCTTACATAATTTTCAACAATTTCCAATAATCAGTTGTAATTTTGGTGAACAACCCTTGAGGCGAAGATCGTATTAGATTGAGGTGCTCAACTTACACGTGGAATTAAACAATTGTGTCACTACGGTTGCCTATCTCAGGCGCACCCATCGCGCAATACGATTGATTGTTCGAAACCGTTTTCTCAACATGTGAAAAAATCGGCAAGTATTAAACTTTAAAACTGTAGGAGGAGATAAATTTTCAAGGATTTTTTTTCCCCAAAAGTATTATAATTGTGCAGAGATAAATAACCATATCGCTAATTTAGGACATTTGTGGTATGCAAATTGAAACTAGCCCGTTTTAGCCAAGAAGCTCGTTGTTTTTTTTTTTTTTTTTTCTTTTTTGCGTCAGGCACGTCGTCGATCGCACAGCACTGAACTCTATATACTAACTGGAAGGCGCATCCAGATACCTAAAGCATAGCAGGCTATGGGACCACCTGGGAAGCTGCCATCTTAAGTTGGATTTTCGGAGAGCCAATTAGAGGCGAGCATTAGCAGACGGATAATTTTGAATTTACCACACACTTAACCTCAAAACTTTGTATAATATAATATTCGCTATTTGGATGGAGTAAATAGGGACGAAGCCATCAAGGATAAAACAGAAAAAGAAAGATGGAGTGAATAATAGTAAAATAAATACCAATTGAAATGAATATTCATTTATTCCCAACAAGCACGTTTAGAGCTCATAACGCCACTCGGAACAAATGCGTAACGTAGTCGTTTACTGGTCGGCGCGAGATGGCGGTGTTGCGCGGGAAGAGAGGGTTACTTTATTGTCCGGAGGGAAATAAACGCACGTTTATAGTCCTCAAAACAGGACAATAAAGGGATCGGCGATAAAAATCGGCTGCTCCGCTTGGCAGCTGTTCGAGCCAATGTTATTATGCAGATTCGTAGCGTAGGAGCGGTGGAACAGGGAAAAGGTTGGGGTCAAGATTTCGACACATTACGCTTTGTTCCAAGTGCCGTTAACGCTCTAAAGTCTAAACGTTGCTTGTTGGGAATAAAGTATCGTATGCACCTCGGATCATACCCGAACCTTCAATCCGAGTATGCTTTTTTACAAGACTCGTATTCGAGTTGTGCGCGCCGAAGGCTACTACTCGTCCTGTAAACATCATACTCGGAAGTAAAGGTTCGGGTTAGATCCTCGGTGCATAATATACTATTATTTCTATCGGATTACGCAACGTCTGATTGGTCGCCTTAAAATCCAACTCAAGATGGCAGCCTTCAATTTGTCCCACGTCAATCGCCCGATGCCTTCCAGTTAGTATGTAGAGTTCAGTGTCGCATAGTGCTAGTTTGTTCGGATATAGAATCCGAAATCCCAGAAAATTCTCAAAATTCTGATTCGAGGCCAATAGACTGTATTCGAAAGCCCTCTATTGCAACTTCAAAATTGACGAAGTTAGCAACTGCGGGTGCACAAAGTCACTTACACATCTTCGGGGTATACACAGTATCTCACACTTTTTAAAAATAAAATCTACAGGAACCTATGGCCTAATTCACAAAACTGGTAATAATATTCACAAGATACCTACTGTGCCTTTTTATACATTTGAGAACAAAGCAGTACTGCCCCCAAATCTTGTGATTCCAGCATTATTTTTTTCCTCTTATGCATATTTAGGGAAGAAAATATTTCTCACGATTTATGATCGTGTATATTAAGTTTGATGACGCACTTTCTAGGGTTCTGTATGACACATGCCTACCAAACTTGTGTATTTAGGATAATGAGCCACTTTTGTACGGTCTCAGGAGTCGCACGAAATATTTATCCATCAACAACAATCCAACTCGTTTTCGGGGTTATTTTAGAAAGAAACCACTTACTTATATATGTCAGGTAGGTGCTACAATGCTACAAGCAAGGCAAGTCCGGGTTTCTCTGGTCTGACCAAGATATCAAAATGTTTAAACACGAGTTGAAAAAGTTGAACAAAGGAAAAATCAGTCTCAGAGACGGTAAAGCCCCGCTGAGCGTGTTATGTACCGACACCATACAGCAATGGAACAATTAAAAAGTAAATGCCATAATGCTGAATTAAATGACTTTTCAGAACGAAATGAAACAAAGAGCAGTGTAGTGCCGAGGTCGAGTGGGACCCCAGCGGAATTCCGGTTTCATTGTAGTATATACATTAGGTTAGTCCTTTAAAGGGTTATTCTCTAACTCCAACACAAGGGGATTACTCACTTTCGAGCACCCCGAAAAAAGGTCTCTCTCGAAACGTTATTTTGAAAGTGATAACATTGAGACTACAATAGCAATTTTTCTCGTTTTAATTGTCTTCTTGTCAACCTTTATTTCGAGAAAACAAAAATTTGGGCAGCCTAATGAAAAAAACAGTCATTCGTAAAAAACACTCGAGCCCTGCTGGCAATGTGGGTATCGTCCGTCGGTGAGCATAGCGGATAACCCTACTGAAAAAGATATTGTAAAATATTACATGAAAAAGTACATAATAAATTTCATAAAGTTATGACTGGATTCATGATATGAATTATCATGTAAATTAAGAATGTTGTAAATTATTATGTACTTTATCACATGATTTTTGTTCTGACCATTACGTTGTACAAATACACATAATTTATCATGTAATTTATTGTGTGATGTATTACATGAGTTTTAGCTCTACGAGTTCCAACTTCTTTGAAGAAACTGAGATCAATCACAATCATACCAAAGCTTATGAACCTAAAACTTTGTTACATTATTATGAAGTACCGTAGCTCAAGCGGTACCGTTACTGCTTCCAAATTCGAAGGACCACGGTTCGATCCCGACTCGGGTGTCCCCTTTTTCTCTATCATAAGATCTGATCATGTAAAACATCCTACGATAAATTAGGTAGTAAATTATGTGTATTTGTACAGCATAATGGTTAGAACAAAAATCATATATGATAAAGTACATAATAATTCGTATCAGGAATCCAGTCATAACTTTATAAAATTTATCATGTAATTTATTATGTACTTTTTCATGTAATATTTTACAGGATCTTTTTCAGTAGGGAAGTGACCTCGGTGAAGCACATACAAGAGTAGAATACCCGGGAAAAAAATAGTATATTGTTTACCGAGCGAGAAAACAGTCGATTGCTGGCCGAGTACGAAGTTGAACACCGAGGCAAAGCCGAGGTGTTTTCAACTCGTACGAGGCACAAGCAACTGTTTTCTCCGAGGTGAACATACTATTTTTTACGACAGCGGAGCGAAAACAGCGAGTAGCGGAGCGAAAACAGCAAGTTTCCATCCGCAAACGAGGGACCGGCAATTGACTGGTTTCCATCCTCGTTTGCGGATGGAAACTCGCTGTTTTCGCTCCGCTGTCGTAAAAAATCTATATCTAATCATATCCAATTATATATAACTATTTAACTAACCAGACATGATTATATCCGAAAAATGGTCTCGACTAATCATGTATGGTCATATATGGAGTCACATATGAACAGATATGAACAGATATGAACAGATATGTTCAGATACGAACGTGGTGCGTGAATTCGGATCTAAAAATTGTAATTCCATGAGATAAGATTATATTCGATCATATTCGATCAGATGTGATCAGATCTGTAGCTCCAAATGATTATGGGAAATAATTATAGGCAGAATTTCTCCAATTTATTTATTCATTTCTTTATTCTGTAATATCATATTTTATCATAGTGGTGTGAATAAAATTAGTACAAAGAGATATCGACTACACAACATATAGGTATAATAGGGGAGACCGGGGCTAGTTGATACGGGGGCAAGTTGATACAAATTGAATTGTGCGCAAGTGCGACTGTACACAATGGCGTCCTTCGAGTTGAAGGACTGTTTCCTTACCCACTTCAGTCTACACGTGTGTTTGACCACATGTGAACAATCGCGTTGAAATTATTTCAGTAAAATGGTTTTCGGTAGAGCAAAGTAAATTTCATTGATGTGATTCAAAGTCAATTAGCACCTGGAAACAAAATTTTGAGCTATTCTTCTGATCGTGGCTCTATTTGGTAATAAAAAGGTGAGGAAATTCCGTTGTCGTCGGAGGTATATCTTTACTCTTGTTCTCTGGACTCCTGAGAGACGCCAACAGCGTCGCCGGGGGCAAGTTGATACGTTTCGAATGGGGCAGGTTGATACAGTACACACGTTGCATCAACTTGCCCCAACTATGTTCAAGTTCCTTTTTTCTTTCGTTTCACAGAAAAATGGTCCGGAAATATATTAAGAAAACAGAACGGGGCGAGATACCTTTGGAACTTACCTTTTTACTCGTCATTATCATTTGTAGCTCTGTCTTATTTGATACGTACTTTCAATTTCTTCTTGCATATTTTGAGCAATAGTGTTATTAGCGGTAGATATACCATTCGTATACTGATTCGTCATGTCATGTCATGATTATTAGTCTAACTTCGAACGAAGTCATTCGTAACTCTTCCATCTGTCGTTACTTCATGTAAAAGCTTCGTATTGTACTTACTATCTAATTTGTAGCCTACTAAAATATTTTGTGATAATCTTGTGTCTCATGTATATCGTTATCGAAACTGCAAAATATGAGGTAGATTGATTAAACAAATATTTTCATAATTTTTTCGGATTTTTTATCAGTTTTTCATATTAGTATCAACTTGCCCCATGTCTGTATCAACTTGCCCCGGGGTGGGGCAGGTTGATACGTTTCGCACGCGTCTACTCAACAGGCTGTCACAGGCTCACAATTTCAATCATAAAATTTTCCTTCGGTACACTGATGGAGGAAGGACTAGGGTATATTACCATATTTTTTTCAAATTTTTATCATGAAAATTGGAGGAGTTAAAAATTGGAAACCAAATTTTGTATCAACTAGCCCCGGTCTCCCCTACACATATCACCAATATACCTGTATGAAAATTGATTTAATACCTGAAAAAAAATGTTTTTACTTCAATTCTAGGTTCGGATACAGAATTATCAACTTCAATAAGTGTATAATATGAGTGTACAAAATTATCAGAATCTGATCTATTGAATTCTGTAGGTTTAGTTTTCTCAAATATAATCTGACAATAGCTTGAAAAGTTTGAAGTATAGGTTTTCATGTAATTATCACTAATTTGTGATATCATTCGAAAATAAGTAAAGTAAAACCTCGTAGGAAGTTGAAAAAAGACCCTGGACCACAATTGAAGAGTAAAAATCCCTGCGATGGAAATTGAAATAGAAGAACCTTGCGCCGAACCGCTTCGAAGAGCTTCGAAGGGTTCAGCGCAAGGTTCCTCTGCGTCTAAACTATATCGCTAAAGACTAGAATATCATACCGAGCCCTATATTACCACACTCTAGATACGCATGCTTTGGAAGATTCGATTTTTTATACTCAGACTTTATATACCACAAAAACTGACTTACTTTTTCGTTTCTTAAGGGTGTATCATCAGAGTGGAACCATAGACCCTTTTTGTAGAACCATAGACCCTTTCTGTAGAACACATAATAGAACAACTCCATTTCTAGCTAGAGGAAGCATATCGCTTTCCCCCGAAAACGGAGTCATCATTTGGAGAATAAACTACCGAAATGACGAATCATGACCCGATGTCACTGTAGTATCCAGAATATTCTTCTCGCTGAGCCAGTCCGCCGCTGTCCTTCTTTTGTATTGTCTTGCCCCAACGTAGAAACAAAAAAACCATGCAAATTCATCCGCAGTCTTCATGTCCTCGTCGGACAATATGAGAATCGACAGCTGACGGACTCGATGATTCTTTCATCGTCAGAAAATAGATGTCGTAATGATGTATCACACTGAAAACGTTACAAATATTCCAGTTGAAACAATAATTTCAATTGGGTGTGCATCTCACTGTGAACGGTCAGAGTAACTAGTGGCAAAGGTTATATTTCGTGAATAATCACATAATTGTTTTATATTGGACTGTATGTGGCAAAGAAGCTTCTATACGCTCACATTTTTTTGGTTATTTGATACTTGAATGGAGAATTTCAGGCATAGAGTCTCAAGTCGCTTTGCAAGAATGAACGAGATTAGCGTTCGACCAAAGTAAGGTTAGGTAACGCGTTACAGAATGCCAGGGCATAGAAATACCACTCGTTTGGCGATATTTCTTATATGAAATGTATGAGTGATGGACTTTTACTCACCTGGTATGGAGTTGAAACTCGAATCCGTTGAAAAAGTAAATATACGAAGCAAAATTTTTTTTTTTTCCTCCACAGTTATTCGGCACTGCCGATGTACCACGCGAAGCAAAATTGTTTAAACCAGTGACCGAGCCGCACGACACATTCACAGTCGTTGGCGTTTCTGAACAAGATGGCGGCGTCTGCCGTGTGGTGGCGCGGCGTCGGTCGCATGCGCTGCTGTCGCAGTAGCGGTGGTACTAGTCATAGTTGTAAAACTTTCCGCCAAATTTCGAGCCTTTCATCGCGGGATTTTTCGATTCGTTTCTGTGTATTGTAGAATGTTGCGCCGATTCCAAATCCGCAAACAGAACATGAAAAAATGGACTATTTCTGCTATTTTCGGTGGCTTGTAACTTTACTGCTTAACAAACACGATTCCCTAGAACAAATATAGAATACTTCTGTTTGCGGATCCGGATTCATTGCCACGATTCGCTTTCGAAACGCAGGAATACTGCAAAATCCCGGAACAAAATTGACTCGAACCTGTATTGTATATGATTTGTTTATTCTCATATTTTCCGAAGAAACAGTAGTGCTTCGAAAATGCTCTGGCCTTTTTTATAATATCACAAACGCAATGAGAGATAAAACTGTATAATCTTGAGTCTCAAGTGACAAAATATTTGGATATCGAGAATCAAGCAATTCTAAGAATTTGGAACCAAATGTAACGGCGTTTACCAGATAAAGTCATATTGTGTGCTCAGATATAAACAGATATAACCCTGATAATAATCCCAAACTAAATATATCACTCCATGCATGATCTATACCTGCCCATGCTAACCATACATGTTTATGTCTGATTAGACATGAACCATTTTTCGTCAGCAAATTGGTTCATATTTGATCATGTACGGATACATATATCATCAGATATATTCATGCATGTACTCGTATATCATGAGATAGAATTACATATAACTCCATGTATGATCATGCATCGGCCTATGTTAGCCATATACGATCATATCTGATCATATATAGGCCAATATTTAACCAGATACGAGTTGATACGTGACCGGATATCTGGTTATATCTGCCCATGTATCGGCTCAAACTAGTTGCATTCAACCATGTCTGGTCATATATGAAGCCATATTAACCCATACATGAACAGATATCGGTTCATATCTGATCATTTATAGACTCATATATAATGATGTATGGTTATATATACAATCATATATAATTAGATATGATTAGTTGTAATTAGTTATGATTAGATATGAACTTTTTTTTCCCGGGTAGCCAGATATTCATATTTATATATATTTATATGACGTATCTTTTGTGAATATCTACTGAAAATCAGCTTCCGTCCTATTTGACAGAATGTCATTGCGCATATTCTGTAGGTCTATGAGTTTTCATTCACTTTGTATGAAGCGATTCTCTAGATTTTATCTACACTGACGAAAGTGTACTGTGCGGGGGGCTGTTCTATTGGTAAGTCATATGTACCTACTGCACTGCAGTCTCAGACATTCCTTGGAAGTCTTTCAAATTCTTTGATTCGAATTCGCAGAATTTCGCATAATACACAGCTGGGAAGACTTTAGAAGTCGGGAGTCACCTGTGCACCCAAACTTGGAGTGAATAGCCCCTCGGTACTCCGATTACGGCCTCACGTTTTATCTTTAATCATATTGTTGCAAAGGGTCCTCTTTGCTGTTCCTAAGCCTCTCAATACTACTAAATGGAGGTGAGGGGAATAGATGAAATAGAAGGTGATGAAATGACAATCGAACCTCAATGAAAATAGCATCTGTCTTTATTTAGCGTTTCCAGAAATACGTCTAGTCGAGTGCTTTTTTCCTTGCTCTTGGGACCTTTCTGGCTGAACCCTTATACCCCCTCATCGACAGTTGTGTGGGGACGAATGCCAAAAGACTTTTTTTCAGGCTCTCAGTTGAACCCCTCAAGATCTGCTGATCTTCTATACACATTCTGGAGGCTTTTTTCATAAAACTTTGGTACCTGGTTTGCCTTGACAAGGGTCCTCTCGACGGATCTCAAGGGTAAACCCGGGGTAGGACACCAGTGAACTTTGGTAAAAAATATTATTTCAATGTTTCCGATGACTGTAAATCCTATAAGACACATTCTTAATTTTTTCACATTGTAGTAGCATGTAACTAGAAAAAAGTCCACGCCCTATGATAGCAGTTTTGTGGTCCTGCATGCGGCACTCTCGGCTCTATTTTCCACTGCGTGACATGAGCCGGGTAGGCGAATCCTCATTCATGTCCCTCCCAACCGTGACATGGAGTCCTTCTACCACGTAACTACACTGCGGATGGTAATTACGGGAATTCATTACCTGACATGTAAACATCAAATTGGCATTCTCTCACGAAGTGACCATCTACAAACGTCCCGAGATCATTATTCTTATACATGCTTACATCATGCGAGGTCAAGGATTTGGATAATCACCTTGCTGGTTCGATTCATACTTGGGGTATTACGCACTTCGGACCCTCGAGCTTCAGTTCAGTTCAAGTTCAAAGATATATCGCCTCATTGTGAATATTCGGTAATAATTCACAAACGATCACAAGAATTCTAATTCTGGTCGAAATTTCTGCCGTATTGAAAATCCAGTCCCACCGATATTGTATTACAATATGTGCGAGTGAAACAAGGCATTTGCATATTTACGACATTCCTACTCGCCTTTTTCCGACGTTTCAACCCTCAGCAGTTCCGTTCGCAAACAGCAGGTCTTGAAACACGCAGTCAACGTCCATTTACAATGAAAAGCGTTGAGTGCGTGCGTGACACGCGAGTAGAACACAGGTGGCCGTCCGTATGTCTGTCTGCCTGCATGTCTGTATGGCGTGTACACTGGCAGTGTTCGGCCCACTGTTCAGTGGTAGGTGCATGACTATAGGACACTAGGAAGTATTATAATGGCGATTTTTAGCATTGAAAATGCTTTTTTTGGTGGCATATTCAAATGCATAGTCGACTTGTCAGATTGTGACCCAACCGTATAGTTCGGTGAATAGAGTGAATTCGGCAAATCAGTGGATGAACGAAAACGTTAACGTCTGCACAACGAATGACTGAAAGAACGAGAAGACAGGTGACATTTTCAATGCCTTCAGCGGCTTTCGTTAGACGCAAGGTGTGCAGATTTTATTTTTGATAATGTCGCGAATCATACGTATACGTCATCATGTAGCTAACGCAGAGGATTTTTCTCGTCATCTGAACGACGGTAGAGCTGTTATAGAACGTATCGGAATATATTTCATAGTACAACTGACACTTGGGACGATGACGTGTCTGATATACAATAATACAAGTTTCCAGTAAAGATTCCTTCAGGCCCTCGGTGGTCAAATTGAACGAGGCATCGCAGTCCACGAGGGGGAAATAACTCCTTGAATTTACGTGTCCATAGTCCGTGAATTAATTCGTAAATCACTGAATTAACGAGAATTACTTGAAATAATGAAAATTACCTGAATTAAAAGTGAATTACTTGAATTCACGAGAATAACCTGAATTAACCGTAAATTACTTGAATTAACAGTGAATTACGTGAATTAATGAGAATTATCCGAATTAAAAGTGAATTACTCGAATTAACCAGAATTACTTGAATTGACGAGAATTACCTGAATTAACAGTGAATTACTTGAATGACTTGAAAAAAAAACAGCGAATTACATTGAATTACAGTGAATTACTTGAATTAACAGTGAATTACTTGAAGTAATAAGAATTATCTGAATTGGAAGTGAATTACTTGAATTAACTAGAATTACCTGAATTAACAGTGAATTACATCAAATTAAGTTGAATTACATTGAATTACTCTGAGTTTTTCTGAATTAAATGAATTATTTTAAATTGAATGAATTATTCTGAATTGAATGAATTATTCTGAATTATTTAAACCCAAGAATTGATGTGTCACTCAAATCTCGAGTTATTTCCCCCTCGGCAGTACAAATGCGAAGGTCCCAGTTCAAACCCGGACCGAGCAAATTTTTACTGGAAAAAATGAAAAATAGGTAAAATTGATTCTTTCTATCGGTTTTTTTTCGATCTCTCCAAGGTTTGCACGCTCCAATAGAGAAAGAATCTCTTTGGTAGTGACCGAAAATTAATTAATTTGGTTCGCGTAGTCCGATAAATTCAAAAATTTAGAAACTTCCATAGTAGATACATACCTATAAACGTGACCTCAAAGGAGCCTACAATCCTTGTGAATCCCCGTAAAAAGGCTTACTGTAATTGACATTTCATGAAAATGATCAGTAATAATCCCAAAACCACTTCTCGAAGGATAAAGCGAAAAGAATTGAAGACGAAGATTGTTGACGTAGTGAATCACCGAAATCCCGTTCAACCGCGGTCAGGGAAAACCTGAAAATCCAATATAGAATGAGCGTGGGACTCGTTTCGCCTCATGCGATCAATTCGCATTCTTTTTGCCTTCGGTCTTCAAGAATTCATTAGTGTAACTGCGAAACACGCCACACTATTGCAGCAACACGGCAAAAGAACATGTCTGAAACTGTATGATTTAAGAAAAAGCATATATACATGTATAAAAAATTTGACGGTCGATTTTTGTATAGCTTTCAACTCGTCGACATGTAGATGATTAACCAATCAAACGAACTTACCTGAAGTGAAGTTCGATTGGGATTATATTAGTCGTCTCGTCCGAATAGATCATAATTGTAGTAGCGCTGCTCTGCGCGGTTTTATCGCACGGTTTATATTAAAAATAAAAAACATTCATACCATGCTATACGAAAGGTGATGTAGAGTGATCAAAATCAAAATAATGGATATTAAATGGACCTAACTGTCCCTCCGGTACATACACGAAAGAGTAACTTTTTGACGCCTGTTTTCGATCTGTAAGGTGTTTATACGGCAACCTAGTTATACCTATTTTTGTGCGCGCCGGAGTCGAATCTTGTGAACTTATGCATCTAGGTTTGGCCTGAAGCAAAGGGTTAACCACTCTTGAAGTCAGGTCTACGCCTTGCCAAAATGACATTTGAAATCATTCGAAGTCAGTTCAAGTAAATTCACCTCAAGAATCGTCGAAGTCAGGTGTATGGTCGATCGACGAATGTTTACTACCTCAGTGTGAAAAGACCGTCGCTTCCTTGTTGCACACAATTCTTTATTAAACAAGATCCACGCGTTCCAAGGTGAGGTGAGACCGTCAAATGATCCGACATTTGACTATAACACGAATGCCAGGCATGGATTTGCGCGGAGTACAATATTAACCCTTTATAGCTCCTTGGACTCAAAAGTTCTTAATATTGTACGAACGCATATGCGCATGCGCTGACTAAACCACCGTCGCAGAAACGGTTACTCTGTGTATCGAAAACAACCACTGAAAAAAAAGCGCTCACGATACTCATATTATGTCATAGTACTTATATTGTGCACCATGTGGGTACCTCGGACTCTTATGACGACGAGCGTGGCACAGTGATCCCAAATCGCTGGTCAAATAGCGAAAGTATTGTTCAATCTTTACAAAATTTGGTATTTGAGGGTTTTCGAGCTCGCTGATCATGAATCTGACGTCAAATTTCGAAGAAACAAGATGCGGCCCAAAAATGGCGGAATATTTTCTTCAAAATTGAATCAATTTCACGAAATTCGGTTCTCAGGGCTTATCAAGGTCGCTGACCACGATTCTTTTTTGGAAGAACAAAAGAATATGCTAAGACATGTATCTAGGATAATGTAGATTATTGAAGTATGGAAATAAATAATACAAATTCGAATATGAATGCTCATTCGTTAAAAAATGACATTGAACATGACTTTCGTTGAAAACAATTACTATGGAACATAGTTTTTCTTCAAACTCAGAGCAAGTGTCATCGTAGTCTGTTGCAGTTGTACATATAATCGCTATCGTTATCATGATTTCGTAGACTTCGTTGGTAATACCAATCAAATTGTTCACCGATGAATGAAACATTCCTTTCCGAATGGAACTAATTTCTTCACTGGTTTTCGGGGAGCCGAAAAAAAAAACAATGTCATAGTGGGACAAGAATATACCTATAATTCGAGAGAATCAATAATTATTTGTTAAATAGACCAATAATAATATTTTGATTAACATTTTTAGCAACAAATTTTAAGGAATAAACTACTTGACTTCGCACCGCACTGCCTGTGGTAAATTCCTGCTTCCATTCATAGAAAGTTCACCCAATCGAGATCGGCAGTTTTAGGCAGCTGATACCCGTCTACCTGAACCAACAGTTATAATTTCTGAGATATAAACTTAATTTTTTGATTGCTGGCCAGCGATTCGGGATTTGGGACCACTGTGCGTGGTAAGCCCCAAGGTGTAAGATCTGATTGAAGTAACTGATTGTGTATAAGACTGGTACTGTACCGACGTTTGTGTTTTCACCGTCTATTTTTCCTAATGAATATAGAAAATGCTTTCTCATATTGAATTTATAAGACGATATCGAACGATAGAGTCTACCAAAACAAACCAATTCATAAAATAATTACCAGCATGTATTATTATCCAATTCTCCATGAGAGATCCACGATGATTAATAAAATGACATCGGAATCCAATTAGAACATTCGTTCAATTTACAACTGTCTAATAGGCATTTCAATACTTGAGTGCTTCCTCAATGCCACGGAACCGATTACGTTACTTCGATAAATCTGGAAGATCCATTTTTCACATGTGAGTCATTCCACGTCAAACCGAACGGCTTTCTGACCACTAGTTCTCTGATTTTCGAATAATTTTGTATACCGGTTCTGGGGAAAAAATGAAGGAAGACTTTTTGTGGAAAGCGAATTTTGGTTGGTGGGCATTTTGGAGACAGATTTTTTGTGGATACCTTGTTGTGGTGAATTTTTGTAGGTGGACCACATTAATGTACTTGGCGAAAGGTTTTTGCACCAGCGGTGCTTTTTCCGGGGGAAATACGCATGTACTAAAATCAAGAGACTCGGTAGAGTCTCGCGCCAAGTACATAAAAAAAATTTTTTTTAATACGCTGCGTGAGACTCGGACCGAGTCTCTTTACCCGAACGAGAGCTATTCGCGGTGGTGGGGAAAATCACAATCTCTTATTTCTTTCATCTCGCGGTATCCATGGGTCCTCAAATATCCTTGTTAGAATGTCGACACGAAAAGCTTTCATTTGAGACCAATTTTGATTGAATCGGTGCACGTGAACAAGAGTTATGATTATTTAAAAGATCCGACAGGTCCGTTTCACTCGAAGAATTTCGTCTCCTTCATTTTCATCTCCTCCTCCTCGGGACAGACTTGACTTTTCGATTATGAATATAAAAATGAGAGAAGATCGGCCTCTCTGGTCTAGAACTACGCGGAGAGCAGACAACTATCCAGAGTTCCACGTAGTTGGTTCACAGGTGGCGCTGCTGTCGAGAGTCAATTCGCACACATACGTATAGCATGAAGTATTCAAGTATAGGCTGTTGTTTCGGCTGCTAAATTCAGAGAAGAGTAGCGACCGCTAGAGAGCCGGGACAGTAGCCATCCGAGTACCTGGCGTTAGCCGCCAGACAGCGCTTGTGACGGCACTGTTAGATTCACCGGTTGGATCAAATCGAGAATGTAAACAAGCCGCCACCTCTAAACGTAACAGATCGAGAATCGATTGCCCGAAACTGCTAGCTATAGGGTGTTGGCTTCGGCTGCTTGGGTTTGACAGTTTTTTCGCTAAACGGAGACATTTCATCCCGCTCGTTATCACTACGTGATATTGAGATACATGACGTGATATGAGAATCATTACCGAAAAAATGAAACAAGTCGGGCTTTGAAGTTTACATATTCGGCTCTACGTCACATGGAAATTGCGAGCCAGTTTCACGGAAGAATCAAATTATGGGGTTATCAGAGTCAATCAGTTCGATTAATCACAAAGCCTTGGATATATATGTTGATCATATAATTATTAACATTTCAGGATGAAACTTGTAACGTGTGAGAAGAAATTGGTCTAGACCAGCTTATAATACTTCGTTTTCCATTCGTAGGTAACCATCTGATATAGTATTTCTGGCTCGGTGAGAAAATTCTTACAGTGTAGACTGTAGAATAACACGTTCTATTGGTTATATGTTCATGATTCAGGTGCTAAATATCAAGGGACTCGGTATAGAGTCTTGAGTCAAGTACATTACAAAGAAAAAAATTGTGCAGGCCTCAAAGAGTCTATATGTATACCCGAGTGATCTAGTTCCGGAGAGACTATTTGGTGGACGAATTATTGATATATTGATTGCTATAACGACGGGTCCTGAGGAAGCAGAGGTATCTCGGCGGGCAGTCTAGAGCAGACGTAACTTGGAATACGCGTCGAGACAAGTATACAGGTCCGTAATCCTTCATACACAGTTTTATGTGTTACGTTTCAGTTCTGGGCTGTCCGCCGAATACGTACGTGACTTTAGGACTCGAAGATATGATCAATTGTTTAATTGCTTTTTCTTCATACCTCGGTCGAAAGTACGTACTTCCGGCATCGGTATCGAAGCAGAAAGCCTAACTTTCATGCATTGGTAGAACTACACGCACGCCCTCTGTGACAGCGGGAGCGAAAACTCACTCGCACACATCGATACCCAATACACGAGACGCCCGCTTCGAGTTTTGTCACTTAGTCACCCAAAAATAATTCAAGACTGGATGACTTATATATCAATCGACGCGGAAAAATCCCCCGAACAGCATATCAAAAACAAGACAATGTCTCTAGACCAGGCATGTCAAACACGCGGCCCGGCAAGAAAGACATTGCGGCCCGCAAGCACCGGAAATTTATGCATTGATTTCGAAAAATATGGAACTAAAAACTATTATCAATATAGGCCGAAAGATCAAAATCCGTTTATTCAGCATAAAAGCAATCAAATTCTCACTTTGCTATTATTGCTATATATTTCGTTACACCCTATGCCCGTTTTGAGTTATTGCGTATCTGATATCTTCATAGTTTCATATAATGCAGCCGAAAACGAACCTGCGTATTTCGAAACATGAATTAAATGTGAACTCGCAGCTAGATGGATTCTCAAAAGGTTCTGTTTACTGGAACACTAAACGATGACTTTAATGTCTTGTTTGTAAATATACATTTTGTAATTTGTCACGAAAATACGAGTGCTCCAAAAATGGGTTTGTTGAAAGGCGCTCGGTGCATAAAAAATCGTATAATGTCGATGAATGATGACCTCACATTTTATGCATACCTACTTGCAATTCCAGGGGCACTTCATTTGTCGTGGTAAAACAAAACCTCAGAAAATCTCGAATTTGATTTAGAAGCACCGTTTGTGGCCATCACTGCACTATTTCTGGCCAGTTATATTCTTCAAGGTTGGTTACTGAATCCTGGTTCTGATTTTAGTAGTTCATTCGGAAGTTCGGTGTGACGTCGAAAATAGTTTTTTTCATCCAACAAACGATTTTTTGAAGTAACCGAATTTTTAAGAGCGTGCATTTCACGTATGATTATGGATTTTTCGGATTCTATAACGTGCAATGAAAGGGTCATGGTTTCAGTTTTCAAAAAAAAAGAAAAGTGTGATCAATCAATGCAATCGAATGTTGAGCTCGTTTGAAAATTGCACATTCAAAAGACACTGCGAATAAAATACTTCAACCCGATTATTTTTGGGTTTGCGGCCCCCGACAAGGTTCGAAGCTACTCATTCGGCCCAGAGGCTGCGATGAGTTTGACATGCCTGTTCTAGACAGTAAATTGTTGAAATTAATAAAGAACTATCAATATTTTGGGCAGTACCGCCAAAATCATGTACTGTTCCAATGTCACTTGTCAGATTGGAAAAACCAAAATACCACGTTGTAGGGGAGAAAATCATCTACAAATTCGAAGTGGGAACCGATATTGTAGGACCTATAGTTTCCACGTTATTAATTTTGCAAGAGTTTTCTGACAAAACTACGCCTAACGGTCAGCTGGTCCGCTCGGCTCGCTTCGGTCCGTTCCACGCTGCGCGGGAACCACGATATGTTGTTTGGGGGATTTTTTCACATCGATTGATATATAATTCATCCAATCTGTAATTATTTTTGGGTCAAAGGCTAGACTAGACTATTCTGCCGCCAGTCAGCATCGCAAACTTCTGTTACTCTCGCTCTCGACGTTACTCTCGCTTGTGATATAACCTCCAAACTGGCTTGGACGTTTCATTCGATCTATTTGATGCCTGCCCCCGACCAGCAGCACTCGCTTCGCTCGTGCCTGCAATGTCGGGCAGGCATCAACACTTGTTA